>DWGJ01000388.1:0-31746 GCA_018246895.1 Aspitha aspitha aspitha
TCTGGTTGTCAATGTCAAACAAAAAGTCCAAAGAAATGTCAAAGAATTATTTTTTATTATGGTCGAATTTCGACTAGTAGGCGACCACTAGTTACAATTATTACATCAAGAACAATGACATATTGTATTTACCTATGTATGTCTCTCGATAGTAGCGAACTGCAAACAATACATAATTGATAGTCAAGTTGACTTGCTATTGTCAGCCAACAAAATGTATTGAGCACAAGAAACAATTAAAGTACAAATCTATTGCAATAAACGCTCCACAGTCATCCGTTACAATTACTTACAATTATAGTACAACGCTATACCACCCGCAGCCGAAGCGTGCATCAATTCAATGAGATGACACGTTACATCGATACAATAGCTTCTCATCTAATTATGCGACGTCACAGCTTAGATAGCGCGTACAATGGAGGTGAGCAACCTCGGGCGAGCTATTGTCACGTGCTGACACGTGGGAACTCGGCTAGGGCTGACTAACAACGGCATAAAGTGCATTCCTTGCGTCTTCTTTGTTGTTTTTAGTAAGTTCATGGTTAATTGAAATGTTACAGATTTTGATGGTACCCTATGTAATTATAGTACCTAATTTAGTACTCTTGCTATGATAAGAAACCCAGCGTTAGAACAATAAAATGGTTGGAAAAAATGCGATGTTGTTGCTAATGTATAGATATAAGCAAAATAATTTTATTAGCAGTAGACAACCCTAAAAGTTTACCCTCGATGGACGCTACTCGTACAAGAGCATCCAATTTTTTATGGAATAAGAGTAAGGACGTTTTTAATCCGCTTATACAGTTTTTAATAACAATTTACAGTGAAAACCTTAATGTTAGTAAAAGCGTATTTTTTGCTTCTAATTGTGTAGAGATTATTCAGTGTTTATGATTTGTTTCTTATTATATGAGAGCGTAACTAAGATACAATATTATTAGGTTTTATAATTGCAAGTCTTCAAACAAACGTATGTCTAGCAATTGTAAAAAGTAATAAACGCAACTACTTGTTTTATAAAAACTATTAATATTTTGAATATTCATTGTATAAATTAACGAGCGTTACGAATTTCCTAAATGTTTTTCCCGCGTTTTATTGATAATCTTACAAGTATAGTTTACAAGCTAGTTTGAATGATTGTAAAATTTTATTGCCGTGTTCATTGTGGCTGTATAATACCTCGTTTTTAACACATAATGATGAATGATCTATTCAGTCCTTAACTATTTATGTAATACGTAAGTACCTATACAGTTTCGATTATTATATTTAAAGAATATTAGAAGAATAATTACGTGTGGCCCACTAACCCACCACTCTACCAAACCTCACTTTAGTAAAAATATCTTAGTTGACCTTTTTTTATAATAAAAATGGCAACAGGTTTCGTCTTCAGGTTTTTTAATAAATAGGTCAAAACTCTTCCAGTGGAATGTCGCCAAATTAGTACGCTACCGTAGTTGGACACCAGACCTCTAGGATTCCGGATTAATGCAGTTTTGAGAATGTGTTTATGGATATACATATGTATATTCGCGGTTTTTTACATATATGTAGTTTAACAATTTCACCACTCTCCTTATAAATGCATGTACATAGTGCGATCCGCGTAAATATTGGTATGCTTGTATTTTGCGGAGGTGTGGCATTGAGACGTTGAATACATTATAATTGGCAAACAGCGAGGCGGGCGTGAAATATCTATTAAATAAATGATGATCAACCGTGTAATTGCAAATGGAATTATTCAATTCAAATCAAATTATGAGCAATTTATTGAACAATCCATTCGGTATTTATTTTGGCGATGATCATTACAGCTTGGTGTGTGACTCTAATATAAATTCACAAAGCGCATCGTTACAGTAAGGCGTATGAAGGATGTCTAGACACATTAAATTAAGAGTAATTAATTATGCATTACGCTTTGGATCGCAGTCTCTTTGTGTAGTTAAGCATTTTTGTTTGTACGTTAAAACACGATAACTATGACGTCGAGCTAATTACTTTCACTCTTTTTAGTGTCATTTTTTTCCTACAGCAATTATCTAAGCTTGGATGAATCTTTGTAATACGATTAGTATTCATTTTCTTTGTTATGGTTATTAAGAAGTTTTACTGCGGAGCCAGTAGGATCAATTTCTACTACTAGCGAACTAACATCTTTGTGATGGGTATGAGTATGTACTGTGTTATTTGGAGTAAAGTTGTCTATACAAGTGTGCATTTATCTGACGCCTGAATTCGTATACATGATTTTTAAATGTTTTCCTATTTACACCCACATAAAGTGTTATGATAAGTTTATTTCGCTTTATATCTCTCATAGGAAATATTAAACGAAGTGGGTACATGGTGTTTCCTTGGGAAATTTCCTATTCGGAACTAATTGATTTATATTCGCCGTGCAAAAACCACGTGTAAACTGTATAACGGTAAAAGACAATAGATCATATTTTCTAAACTAACTGCTCCGTAAACCGTTGGCTAGTGTTGAATGCTTTCGATGTAAGAATTTACGTTGTTGAGGAGGTGCGTGTGAATTGAATTATGTAATGCATTTCATAATTTAATTATCGAAGTGTTCTGTGAACGTTTCGCAAGAAACCCAATTGCTGTTTCAACTCATAAATAGGTTCAGGTTATGAAAAAACTGTAAGATTGATGAATATGACATTGGACACTGATCAGTTCACGATTTGACAATCACTGTATATCCCGTTAGGGTTCTAACGTAATGTTACAAACACAATCAGTTGAAGATACTAATTCCATTATATGTTGAACTAGCGTCAACTGATCACAATTAGCAAAACCTTGAACATATTCTTCTTTTCAAAGCAAAAAGATATTACTAAAAGCTTATCCAGTTCCAATATTGTACTGCATGAGAATAGCAAATCATTTCCTGTTTCGTTTTAATAATTTATAGGATAGTCATAGAAATTCCACAGAAACGCATAGCATCCCATACTGAATAAATTACATGGAGCTGATAGAAAAATAGTAGGAAACGATCGAGCACGATGAATTAATGTAGCTGAAGATATTACAAAATGTTCATATGGACGCTGTCGCATAACAAAAAGTTAGTATTAACCGCCGATATGGGATCCGGCTGCGTATTTAACCCTTACTTACATACTCATGGGGACGTGTTCCAACAGAAGAAAGTTTGTATGAAAATTTGCAAATTGTTTTCCTATTACATACTTTGGGTTTTCTTTGCTAGTGTAATATTTACTTTTAAATGAATTATAATATTTAGCAGATAAATAACATTTATTGAAACTTTTCATTATAATTTAATTAAATTGGATGTTATTAAAATTAAGATTGTCTGAAACCTTACGTTTTAACGTCTGGTTTAAAAATTGTAATTTGAATAGTTTAGTGTTTGAATGAACTCTGTAAAAGTAAAATATTCCAGCCAATCGCGTAAGTTAATAAAGTTATTTAAAAACAAAACATATTTAACATAAAGGATATTCCGGCATGATTTTACCGCAAGTTTTTGCGTATGTTGTTGTAAATTATTGCGTGTGAACATATTTTTTTCTCAAGTTTTTTGTTAACCAGCACTTTATCATAGTCACGACCATGTAAATATGTAGTTTAATCAATGAATACACACTAAATAACGTCAGTCGAAATTACGAAGCGGTGTACTGGTTAAGCAATAGATTCTATACACGTAGGACTTCTTTCATTGAATACAAATGTACTTGATCCTATGTAAACTTAAGCGTCTGTATTGCATCCGATTCATAGATACCTGTCTAATTTATTGTAGACATTCTTTTGTATTACATTGCTTACAATTAAAGTAACCGGTTTGATTTTGTTTGTCAAAATATGTACCATTGAAATTCGTAAAAACGTAATAAGATTCACCTTAAAGGCATTAGTTATTTAATCTTTTTTCAGCTGGAGTACTCATGTTTAACTTTAATTTATATCATATATACATAATATATTTTTACGGTTTCGGTCTCGGGTACGGCCGTTATATCAGAGGCTTACGAGTCATGTACGAGTATAACAAGTTATCAAACTTGACGCGTAAAGTTGCGTTATCATAATCATCTCATAAATTGAATAAGTATGTATTTATCTATTATAAAGCTGTCACTTTGGCCTCTCACTTTCATCGGGAAAACAATTGTAGGTACTCTGCTATGAACAATAATAGTAAAAGCAGAACCAGTCTACATATTTACTTACGTATTAGGAACACTCTAACTCTGTTTAACGGAAACCTCGTCGTAATTGTATGTACTTCCTTCGACAGAGTAGGTACCTAAGACATTACTATTCATATATGTAAGCCTCGTGCGTTCGGTTTATAATTTAAAATAATGAATTACACTACGAATTATAAACAATTTTCTTTTACGTTCTATGAGGGGATGAAATAGAATTGGAAAAAATTCTTCCTTTGACGAATAGGGTCTAATTTTATTTACTGGGGTTAGGTTAATTGGTTGACTTTTATTCTCACAACTTAATTTTACTTTTCTGACGGAAATATACATAAGTATGGAATATTCCGATTCTTCCTGTCATATGGAATGCGCTGAGGACGAACAAAAGTTACGACTTATGACATAACATTAGTTGAGCGTTCACAAAGTTTGTTGGGTGTTTACCTATGAACAAAAAAGCTATTTTGTATTCTAGTTTAACTCAAGAATACTATTGGAATGATGTCCTTGCAACATAGAAATAAACCTAGCATTTTCTTCATATTTCACGTGTCATATAATACAAGTAAAACCGGATATTATTTCAATTTAGAATTAATTACTTGAAAAATATTATAAAACTTTGCACGTTGTAAGCGATATTTACTTGAAGTGATGATAACAATATGAAAATTGTTAGTAGTCTTTGGTAAATTTGTAATTTTTCCTCTTGAATTTATTATTCGCACATAACAAAGGGTATACATAAACCTAGATACACGACCCCGTGATAATAAACTAGTTAACACGACTCTCTCCGCTCGGCACAAAAGTTACATTCGCGGAAAGCTTTCATTCATTCCACATTTCATGTTGTGTTTATAAGCCTATTGTTCTGGCTGCTTCTGACACGCGTTAACCGGAATACGCAACGAGAACCGTTATTACAGTTTTTACTATTTATATCGCTAAGGAAATTCACAGCCATCTCAAATGTAATGAAAATAATCTAATTTTATAGACCAGAAGTAACCGGTATCATTTCATGGACCCCAGCGGTGTCGATGCATGCCAGCTTTGTAATTATCTTACTGAATTTTGGTTATTATGTTTTCGAACTTCTTTATTTATAAAGTGATAAGGTTTTCGAGTTATTGACGTTCTACATTTATTTTGTGTTTGTTCTTATTATAAGTGAATCACTTAGTCTATTTACTATGGCGCCTGCAAAGCTTGCGCTTTTTATAAACATCAGCACGCTACTGTGGTGATGCTTCAGGTATGTTAAATGTTAAATAGATTATGCAGAAACGGCTTATGCTTTGCTTTGAACTTCGTTTAGAACGAAAGCAATTGTCATTAAAAAAATTCAATTATTTTACGTACTGTACAGTTTTTTTTTGCTTCAATCACGTACCTACGTGGTGAGAAAATAAAAATAGAATGTTTGAACGAATAACAAATAAAAAGTTACTCAGTTGACTGCGGCAATAAAAGTTGCTGGAAATATATCTGTCACCCTATATACATATTTATTTGCCCTTCAGAATAAACCTTATAAAGGCACGCACGAATTCCATCACATACTATTTGATACAGTGTTCAATGTAAACGTATGATACAAAATCACATAATTTCCGCCTCCGACTACAGACGGTGCAACCTAACGATATTATTATACATTTGTATAATTCAGCTCAAACAGGTTGCCTTCTTGGAACAGGTGTGCGTGAGTGTACTGCGATGGCGGCGAATTGTGACTCGAATAATAACTTGCATTATAAAACATTCCCAATTTTTGTGGAGTTGCCCTTTGTCTGACCTATTTTGTATTTTTCCTATCTCGTAAATGTTTTAGATGATAGGTTGTCCTCATAGGTATATTGGATTGCATTGTGATAAAAATACGTGTTTATAAGTGTATAAGAGATTGATAAGTCAATTTTAATTTCAAGAACGAAGTCTTTTACAAAGTTTGTTATAAGAGCATTATAAACTTAAATGGTCATAGGAAGAAATTACACTGTCGGCGCGTTTTACATCGGTATAAAAACATAATTTTGTCAATACGATGAAATTATCAGTATTCAGGTTAATGTTTTCATTCAAAGTACCACTGAATTGGCATTACAGTTTCTTAACAAGTTGGTCACGGTGTAACTGTTATTGCTGTGTATATAGACACGACCACACCTCGCGTCCGAACGCGAAAGGAATGATTCTTCGCTGCGATGCTGAAAATACATTTAAAAGAAAACCGATGTTTACTTCCGAGACTGTTTTCTAAATATATATTGTATTGAAAGGCATATTTAAAATGTCGTTTCGTTACTGAATTCATACGATTATGTAACAGAGACTGCAATTTATTACATTAGTTATATTATGCATATAACGCAAACATTAAAATGATAAGTATCGTTTTAGTGTTGTACGTAACGGATTGATGTTAAAGTGGGTGCGCTTGTTTATTGATCAATAAGATGTTTAGCTAAGCAATCACCCGACGCGGCGATGCGTCCGATGCAAGTAATAACTTTCACGAACCATACATCGACTGGTTCACCTTGTCGCCGCCCGAACCAGTAATTTCTCCTTCAGCTTATTGGGCGGTGATATCCCAATGTATTTTCTTTTCTTAGCAATTCAACTAGGCTACTTGTGATGTTGGATTTCTCTCTAATCGCGTTTAAAATTGCACTTTATGAAAGATAACGCAGTTCTGTAGGGCGCGGCTCGACTCTGGTCGAGTATACTTCGGAAAATATTGTAAATTGTGTGGCTAAAACACTGCGATCGAACAATGCCCAACTTGTGTCACTGATGTTATTTCACTCCGCATTTCTATAGGATTTGGTGAGCCTTACAAATCATGCGCCTGACAATATAAGCTCTAATAAATAATGCTTTTCTGTTGATAAAAGCACGGCTGTCACGAGCGGTACAAAGTTGAAAGTTGATAGTTAATCTTGAGTAGCCCGGACAAGACTATAGCCCAGCGGGAAGTGACAATACCCTTTGAATGTTATTACGACACCGTGTATCTATGATAGTTCTAACATTCGAACGCGAGTGCAGCGTCTTAAATCCCAACAATGGCCAATAAAAGCGTCATCATGCAGCGAAATACGTGAATACTAGCCTATACTGAGATATTTTCATGCCATTGTAAATTATGTAAGACAATCAACATTATTCAATGAGTTTGAATACATTTATACCAATAGTACCTTAGCGTGTTTCTCCATTCGTACAAAATAAATAATAAATGGACACTGTAATATTTTCTAATGAAATCTGAAGTTATAAAGTTTTTATGTAACTTCAAAAATGTTGATTTTACATATTAACAGTATATTGTCTTAGAAAGTGTTGTTTAATTAACAAAGTCTGCGTGTATCTAAAAGTGTTTACTTATATTGACTTCCGAAATCTCCGAACTTAGTGAACGGTTAAACAATTCGTTATAATTCGCCTGTAGACAACGCGGATGTGCAGCACAGATGTCGAAGATTTATCACGCAGTCAGCGCTCGTAAATAACTTACCCTGGCGAGGAGCGGAAAGGTCAGCCTATAGCGAACGGCAAGCGATCTCCCAAGGCCGATGAGCAGAATAGATAGCTGGACTGGATGGGTGTAGCCCTACCTGCATCTAGTTCATATTAATTTACCGGTTATCTTGAGTGGTGCTCCATAGAGATGCTTTTGTTTTGTATTTACAATATCTTTAGGACTTTATGATTATTATACTTTATTGCAAGTAAAATTCATACGTTACTCTTAAGAATAGTGTTTTTAGAATTATCTTTTATGTACTGCAATATGCAATTTACTTAATGCATTCAGATGCGAATGGAGTCGTTTACAGACCACACCTCTTCGACTAAAGGTCGATTGCAGAGTAAATAACTAAATGAATGGTGGCATAACTATAAACAACTTACATTTATACTAAACCCCTTTATCTGAATAGATAACTGTTTTGTTAGATTTGATCAACAACTGCAGCCTAAAATTCAAGGCCGCTGTGCAGGTTACATAGCTTAGGAGTTTATGGGTGGAGTCGAACCCGCAACAGAACCAGTGCAAACGGTATTTATCAAGATCTCATGTGCATTCCTTTTTCCTCAGAGCTTGTAATGTTTCGCTTTACCAGTTCACCACGCCTTAATCTTGAAGGCCAATGCGCACGTTGGATAGGTCCGGATTGCTTTGGCGCCCGAAGCTCTGGAATTCAATACAAATTTACTCATTAAATTGATCAAGATCTTTTAGCGTTCACAATTCCTTTTCTCTCGACGTTCGGTATTTAAATTAAAAATATTCAGGACACGAAAGCCTTGAGGCAATAAATTTTACAAAGATCGAATGTACGGCGCCAAGTTGGTTCCGGAAGAGATTGCTTGAAATCTTGCCCTTTACGCATTATTAATTGTTAAAAACACGGACAGCTGACTTTGTAATAGATCGATCTGAGTAAAATAATAATTTATATGTTATAACAGAACAAACTGGTGGAATAAAATAGTAGGTTACTTGAAGATTGCATGAGAGTAGGGTTTTTATTTTCCTTTTCACTCTCTCTGATTGATGTGATATAATCATTAAGTATTACATTACGTAATACTGAACTATGTTATGTTTCTAATCATAGACAAATGAGTGTTACAATTTCTCTTCCTTTTCCGTTTCACTTTCCATAGTAGCTATTCTAAGTATATCTGAACTTGGATTTGAATTTCTCCTATTAATTAAAATAATAAATATTCATTAAATAAATGTTACCGCATAGTCCAATTAGCAAAAATCGCAAAGAATCTCTGCTATTTTATGACGGAACGAAACTAGAA
Organism: Aspitha aspitha aspitha; assembly: GCA_018246895.1. Classification (NCBI taxonomy): domain Eukaryota; kingdom Metazoa; phylum Arthropoda; class Insecta; order Lepidoptera; family Hesperiidae; genus Aspitha; species Aspitha aspitha. The sequence continues at coordinate 9,045 of DWGJ01000388.1, forward strand.
GGCCACAGCTACAAATAGAGATTGACCAGTAGTGCTATATTAATGAAAGTGTGAATTCAGTTATTAATAGGTGTTATGAAGAATTTGTTGGTGAGTTAATGGGTAACAGGACTGCAGGATGCGGACTGGTAATATAGTCAGGTCAGTCCGGAAGCGTAGTTACGTATGCACAAAGAGAATTGTTCATTCCAACCATAATATGTCGATGTGCATGTACTCTTACCTTCGACTTTGTAACTGATCGGAGCGAACAATCGCCGGCGCATTCGTTGACCGGCCTTCAGACACTTGTCGTAGTACACGCTTGTTAAATAGCTCACACGGTTACACAACGCACTGTTAAATAGTTCGAACGTTTCACGATATCAAGTTGGTTAGTCATCGATCGGTTATTTATGCATTTATTCTTCATTGTTTATCCTAAAGCTAGGCTACAAAGGGCGGACTTAATGCTTAGTGGCATTCTGTACCAGCCAAGCGAGGATTATGATGAGAATTTGTGATTGTGGATTAATTTTTTAATCATGAAAAATATTATTTAACGATTAAAACAATTATCGCTGTAATTTTAGTTTATACTATGTTATTAAATTTCAGTTTACTACATTGGTTAGAGATACTGAGTGCTTAAAACGAAGTTCAGGGGGTTGATTCCCAGTAAGGGCAAACATTTGTGAGATGATCACATTGATTTGTTCTGCGTCTGTAAGGAATAAAATATAAGTATACTTATTGTATGTATAATATATTATAAGAATGTATACACATACGTATGTATGTTTATCAGTTGTCTTATTATGTGTCTTCAATTGTTTATTAATGTTACTGTTATTATAAATAAAAACCGTTCGCGGTTCGAATAAAATGAAAGTCAAAACGAAGGCACTATATAAGTAATTTAATATAATGAAGTTTCCAATGTCAATGGCTGTGAGGTTCCCAAGTTTAGTTTTATCGCGTGTTTCATCTGGGATGCTGGCAGATGTCGCTAGAAAGCCGCTGTGTGTGCGACTCATGCGATAACCGCGACCAAGATTGCCGACTTCCATTAATTGCGAATTTGTCTTAGATCACAAATTACGTGTCCAATAGGAAATAAAAGAGGAAATATAAGAGGAATAAATTTTATTTACGACATACGCGTTGAGGCAGTTTTCACAAATATTGATGAAATTGTGTTCGCATACGAATATGCAATTTTCGTCAAGTGATACTAAAAGTTTAAGTGAGCTCAGTAACGAAAGGCTAACTATAAATATAATTGGAGTTTTGAATATCGATCATTTCATTGTTTATTATTTATTGAATCGATTAACACAAATATTAGTCATATAAACGTAAAACTTACAGTAAGTACATGTAAAAATTATTTATACACATTATCATTTGTTAGTTAAATTGTATTTACGAAAATCACTACTATGTTCGCGATTTCTTTAAGATAGGTATTCAATGCACTTGACATGTTTATGCACAAATATTTCGAGCTCACATGTCTAAGTTATTTTACATTTCATTTAAAAAACATTATTTTTGAATATACGACTATGTTTTGGTTATTGAATATAATTTACGTAAATAATGTCCTGTGTAGATGCGTTTACCAGTTGTGTTTCGATATCCTTGCTACATAATCAAGTACTGCGACCGTTTTATGTCACGCTCTGTAAGGTTACATAATACCCCTGACACGTTTATGACGACTTTCAAAAACAAGGAGGTTCTCGATTACATATTCAATACATTGTCGTTATCTATTGATTCAAGTCAATGATAGATTTGTACACATGGTATATGAGTGTTGAACTGTGACCTTTACTGATTTAAAATTAGGCGAGAGTCAGACACAAATACATTAGGTATCATTTTTATCTTAATATGCACCTGGTCCTATTTTACCTCCATAAGTCAATAGATAATAAGGTCATTTTGTGTCAGTACTTTGAGTTCACAAAAGTTAGTATTCCACAAAGCAATTGAAACAGTCTTCCAACTGCTTCCTAAAGTCTGGTTGATACCACTAATAATGGTAACAATAACTAGTATGCGGCATAAATAGGCGCAGTTAAGTTAGGAAAGTCGGTTTCTTTCCTCTGTAAAGTTCGCAGTCGTCTTGGATCGTGTGCAAGTGATATAAGCTAGACGAAGCGAGTTTCAGGCACTCTGACATTTTCACGTTTCTTGGCCTACTGAACCGACAGTTGGTGACACTATCGACCTGGTAGGGGACTCAGAGGTCACAGCGGTAACTCAAAGGTATTTGAGGATGCGGCTATGAGAAATAATATTGTTATCGGAAGAAATAATGTCTCGCCTTTCATTTTCTAAATAATCCCATTACAGTACAGTACGTATTGTGCTATGCTCATGAATTTATTTATCTATTTGTTATTTAAGCAGAAGGTCAGTGATGTTAACTTAAAGCAGTTCTATTACGCCCACATAACGATGTTTGCTAGAGTCAATGTTATTCATAGGTTTTTATTATTATGTATAAATGTATGTATGTTTTTTTTATTTCGGCAACCCGTGCTGGTCTTAAACTGTATTAAATAAAGAAAAGAACAACCAACAATGGAACAAAATTGGCTCATTATGATGATCATGATCATGGATATTTCATATAGTGTTTCGTAGGGTGTTCATGACCGTTACCATCTCTGAGATTTCAGCAGATGTTACCGTTTACGTCACCTAAGTTATAATTAAATTCATTGATATAATATTGTAACAGCTTATACAGTTTCCGGTTGCTATTAATTCAATGTAGTTGTCACAAACAGCCAGCAACTAAGTGGCTTGTCGTGTCCTCTCCCACTGAGCACTTTATTGCAGCTGCCTCAATTCAATGTTCATCTGATTTTATTACTAGACACGGACCGTTTTCTTTTATAGCATACAAATCAATCGTGATCATTGAATAATTAAACGCGAAGTGAAATTATTTTCAAATAATTTCTAAGACTTCCAAAGTTAATTAAGCATCCTGGATTCCTCACGGTGTTTCCTTTCTCCGTTATTGCGAGTCTTATTTACTTTTCAATTTACGAAATGCACGTGACTTTCTAAAGACAGAGAAGTGTTGCTAAGATTGAACACAGATCCCCTGAGTAGGATATTAACATTTAAAACACTGGGCTACGATTACTACTATTATTAACAAAATCGTGAAACTTAAATAGTTGTTTTATGTAGATATCGAAATAATAAATTTTTAGATGTTTGTTTTAAATTATTTAAGGATCAGGGAATAAAAAATTTTATCTCATTGTATCTATAATTATCATAAAACTGTTATCGTTTAAACGTAAGCTTTGTTATTTGACAATGAAAAGTGTACTTATGGTACCAATAATATTAGATAATTATGTATCCATAGACAACGGACAAACTTTTTTGTCAATTCATAATTCAAATTTGATCATATTATTTACAGAATTCAATTATGAAGGTAAATTCACGTTCAACTTACCTGCAGTAGATAAATCACAATATCAATTGAATCGCGTATAAATCAAAGTTCGCAACGAGCGGTCGCCGTGACAAGAGAGAGTTACCTCTGTAGACGACTTTCAGCGACTCGATCAAAACCAGATCTAGAACTAATTTCTAAAAATATTACTTTAGAGCCCTTGGAAATGATTTCAGTTTTTTTTTGTTTATTCCGCGGATAATATAATTAAGCAATAAACCGATGTGAGAGCGTCTCTGTTAAGCCCAGCTGAAAGTGTACCACAGAAACTTCTAGTCTTGAGAATGCCTATATCCATGAAATGCAGAAGTACTACACATTGGAACTTTGTTTGTAGTACGTGTAATCATGTTAGCCGTGGCTTTTCATAAAGTGGGATAGGAGTTTAAATAAGTTAAACATAGACAGGTACACGCAATGATTTGTAAGACCAAAGTTTGCATGTAATAGACGAACGATTTCAGATAGTAAACGTATAATGTAAAGTATGGTATTAGGTGTTAAGTATGTCCTTTTTGATTTACGTTTAACAGTAATGTAAAAAATGATTTTAAAACTGTTGTAATAGTGTAATTAAATAATAAAGATTTGATTTATAGTCTTGTCTCAGTATCAAACAAGTGAGTCGTTACTCTCAGTGCTTAGTACTCTAGGCACGTAATACAAACATGCAATTAAGTTCGTTAGACGCTGCATAGATAACGCATGACTGCCATAAACTTACCATCACTTATTTAAGTTCTATCTCAATCGTTTGTAATAAACAACACCAGTGATAACCATTAGTAACGTTTACAATCTAATTGAAGAAACTTAAATACGTGCTTAATTTTAACTTGACTAGTTCGTATACAACTTTCCTTGTTAGAATGTTATAGCCTTACGTCATCGTGCTTGCCGCTAATTTTATTGTTCTATATTTCTACAGTTTTGTAATTTGTTATAGCATAAAATTATTTGTACTTATATGTGATCTGATATCTATAAACAAATTTGATAAATATTTCTTGCAATTATATGAATGCTATAGTTTTATGGTATGTTTAGTTCTTCTTCTCTGTTCTTCATTATACGACATAAAGTTTTCTTTTTACTAATAAAATAGTTTTACGCTATACATCATTTTTAAGGACTTCCCTGTGTATATTAATGGCTAGTCAGATCAGTAAGTTCGGGTGTACTCAATTTTTGTTTAGATTCTCATTAGCATTTACTCGTGTATTGACAGTTGCACATTCAAGTTTGTAATTCCTTTGAATATTTTGAGTAAGTCTCGGTCACGCTGTAATGATCTCGTTAAACTTTTTTGCGGTCCGGAGTCTAAGAGCACGTTTACCTTTCACGGAATGCCTTTACTCATTGCTCTCTAAAGTATGACATTTACGAGTACCTATATGTCAATGAAATGTTGAGATATTAATAAGTGGTGTGTGGCGAGTGGATCTGTATTTGTTTATAGATGTGGTTACAACAGAAATTTCGATTTCATACATTTTACGGTTTGCATTAATAAGTGATTATTGCTGCACGTACACAATCAACGTTAAAGATATACATACATAGTTTACTTAAGCCGACAAAAATTTGTAGTTTAAAACAGGATTACTATTGGTTAATAAATAACACTCTTAAACATAGAGGAGTACTAATGTACTGAAGAAATTGTTGAAACGTACTTGTTTTAAGGTAATCCTAGTATTTAGTTTGTCTTTGAAATATGTGCTGTGCTCTATGTATAACATAGGGTTCTCATAAAGAGGCGTTGAGATTCCTTCAACGCTGGCAACGCGTCGGTATACCAAATCTCCGGTATACCAAATGTCTTTAGGCGACGGCGACCACCAGTTTTTTTTTATTTGAATAGATTAGCAAATGAGTGAATGCTGCCGCCCATGAATATTTGCAACCGACTTCTAACAGGGCCGTAGGGACTGGTAGTGTGAATTTAGTTAGTATAAGGTGTTAATAAGAATTAGTTGGTGAGTATTGTTTAGTAATTTTAGTAACGGGACTGCAGATGGCCTTTTTGTCTGTTTGTGAGTTAATGCAATAAAATAAAATAAGATAGCTTAATATCAATATGGTTGCGAACGTTTATTTATTCGGATTTATGAGTAATAATACCTGTGCCATTACAGTCACGTCTTGGTATTTGACTAATACGAGCCGGCCAACGGACTTCGTGTTGTAACTGGTTTCGCTACAAATTGTCGATCATTACTTTTCTTTAACATACATTATTATAACAAACTCATAAATACAATACAAAGAATTTATAGGGCGTCCATCATTGGTCTTTATTGCTGTGCATAAAATCTGAATGCGGTATAAACTTTCCTTTAAAGTACTCTCGCTAATGAAATGAATTTGTTAAAGAGCTTTTAAATTTAACCACTCGCTTAACGCAGTTTAAGGGCTGTTCCCCGAGAATAGCCTTTAACACCTAAAAGAAAATGTCAGACGATGTCATATTATACAAACATGTTTATATTGGGTAAAGAATATAGGTATTTAAAGCCGAATGATAATGATAAAGATAGAAGAGAGTGAGATAGGCGCTTAACACATTTAATCGACTTGCAGCCGTAAAAGTGCCATCAAAAACATTGTAACCATTACCCATAAGCAAGAACTCAACTCGCAGATTACCGAAAAATTGAAGTGAATGAAATGAAAAAAGGTTAAGAATACAATTGCAAATAATTTCTGTAGCTAAAGTTTCTTAATATTATGTTATATCACATATGTTTGCCCTTTCAAATCTCACTAGTCATTGATCTTGATAGCAAAGTATATTTTTTGATCGATCATTTACATAGATACATATATATCAGTTACATAAATAAGTGGATATAATTAAATGTAATATATATATAATTTAATTGGTTATTCTTTTAAGAAGGTATAATATGCGTATTGTAATTAAAACTTATCTTGCGCTTTGAATCCATGTAGAAATTAAAATCCTTTCGGATAGAGTGGCATAGGAATCAAACCCATGACTGTTGAAGTACATATAACGTCACACCATTTACGATTGATAATAAAATCGATGTCCATGTATGCAGTTAACACTTTTAACGAGGTATTAACTTGTTCTTTTATTTACACGCAGATACCTCACTGAAAGCAAGCAAAAAATTAAATAACTGTTACGAGCAATATTACAGTGGAACATATCATCAAGTCATTACTTAATGTGGATCGTACTCAAAAGTCGTAATATAATTGAACAGATAATAACTTTCTTGTGCTATTACATCATTTGGTTATTAACTTTTTTTTACTAGTAACGGATACAAATTCGGTGGCTAAGCGTTACTTACTTACTTAAAAGTAACGTTACATTTTAACGTCGGGACGTAAAATTGAATTGTCAATGTGAACTCTGTGTGGTACCGTTTATGGTATTCGGCGAGTTTCAAAATACGTTATAATCAATGTATGAATGGGGACATATTTGTTGTAGCAATATACACTTACATACGTAGTTCAACAGAGTGGTTATAATACCTATGTCATTTCATGTAGGTAGGTAGTTACTCATGTTAACGGCATGCTTATTGAAATATATTCCGTATTACTAACAAGTCTTGTAAATTATTTGTTAGAAATAAACCTACTACTTTATATGAATTCTGTCTAATTCAATTCACAATGGATTACAACTCTTTATATAAAATCACGCTTTTACAATGTAAGTATCAAAATTTATGTTACTCGTCGTGGGCTTGGTAAAATTTACGTGCGGGTAATAAACAAATCAGGTGGTATAAAAAAGCAAACCAGCAATATACATTTATATTTTGTAATGATTTTCAAATATAATTATAACTTAATATTCTTACAATTTTAACATATCGCAATTTATTAAGTTTCGCGAACACAGATCATGCATACAAATCTAACCGCTTCGTACCGGATAACAATGATATTCATCATACTCATACTGAATGGAGCCTTATCTCGTGGAAGTGGTGAATCGTGGCTGGAATTCGTGATTTAACCCTTCGCTCACTGGGTACCTAATGGTCGCCATTAGCATTCAATTACCAGATTATTGCGGATATAATAATCAAAGTCTATCAGATCTTCATTCTAATAATATTCTTACTCATTGAATTGGCATGTTCGAGTTATATTAAAACCGTGTTTAAAGTTGTTAAAAATACAGTAAGTAATTAAGATATGTTACTTATATTTGCGACCAGACGGTAATGATACGAGTATTTCACAATTTCCCGCAGTCTAATTAGAAGATTATTTGTATTGAAAACCAAAATCTCCAAATCCATATAGACAGTTAAATTGTTTAATTGACAATTATCATAAAAATCTCATGCAAAAAATCTATATACGCAAACATTCGCATGTCAAAAATTGTTTATGTTTTATACAATGAATAAAATTTACTCCGCATTGACCCTTTATTGTATTTTTATATTATTGTTATCATTGAATGTTGTCTGTAGAAAGGACAGGGTTAACAAAGTCGGTCGGTGGACGTGCCTTGCTACAGCAACATTCACCGTTTTAGTTATAAACTTACGAAATTCTTGCGACAGACGCCCGCCCGGCCCCTCGGAATTTAATTTGTCTATATCCATCCAGCGACTAGAATAATGTAAAAAATGTTTAAAACATTTATATACTAAATCTATTTTAGTAATAGCTAATGTTACGGGTATGTTTTAAGGCTTATCCCGTTCGCTTACGGAAATGCGCAACCACTGCCGAGTGGGACTATAAAGACAAGTCCGTGTTAGTAAGTTTTTGTTCCAAATAATTCGATTAGTTGATAGTATTAGAGGTGATAAGGCCGGATGTTCCTATTTCGACTGCAAAGCACAAGTGGTTGCATTATTATGATTCGGTTTAATGATAAACAGACGTAAATGACGTAAGGTAGGTCTTCCAAATTAGATGTTCTAATATCAGCTAGCCCGCACGGTCTTTTACTAAATATGTACATAAATATTATATTAGACACTAGTGGACCGGACCACGCGTTGCCGTGGTTACATTATGTCAAATCATATATGACAAATATCGTGCGTTCAGAAATTGATTTTATGTAAAAAATTATTAACAATTGACATTTATTATTTATTTATTTTATAAAAACTCTCCTATATTTTATTGAAATCGGTTCAGTGGTTTCTGAGATTTCGTAAACGAACATCGTGACATGGGATTTATATATATATAACAGACAAGTTACTGTCTGCTGAAAAACATTTCTAGTTATTTCTCAACAACAGTGAAAAATTTTTATTTGATTGAATGAAACGTTAAAAGTGGTTATTTTTATTGAAGTTATGTCTTGAAATCAATATAATACTTTATAATAGATCACGAGCAACCCTTTCTTTTCTACAGACAATACGAGAAGGCACCTATATAATCCCTTCTAGGCTTCAAATGAAACATGTGAACAGGATATATGTCATCTGGAAAACTATTCTGGATTCTTGTTTCTACTAAATGAAGATCAGCTTCGTCAAATAATTTAAGCATTACACTGTGAGGACGCGTAAACGAAGAATCATCATCGTCGTACTCCACCTCGTGTTCTAGAGTAATGTTTTCTTTCACAAATATAACACCGCATCGAGCCAAAGACTGGCCACATCGTTTGAAAAAGGAAACAAGGTCGTGATCATTCAAGTGGCCGAGCACCCATTGGCACCAGATCACGTCATACTTTTTTTCTGGCTCGAAATGTTGTAGACCGATTTGGTACAGTGTTCCTAACTTGTCATTATCTTCGCCGAGGTATTGTTTTGCGGCGTTAATGAACTTCTCGTCTTGCTCGACTATGTCGACCTTGTCGAAATAATGGACTAAAAGGTTCTTGGTTACTCTGCCGATGCCCGCTCCGCAGTCTAAAGCCAAATTAGTTTTAGGTGGATCGCTTGACGATAATATCTGGTCGAGGAATTCCTTGGAGCCTTTGATATCAACGTCAGAAATGCCCTCGTAGCCAGCCAGTATTCCGTTAATTGTTGCGGGTACAGCGGACCAATATTTTGCGGCTCTTTTATAAAAACCATCCTCTGACGTGCCTGTCATTATGTCTTATAACGTATATAATTTATTTTTGACATCGTGTCTTATCAAATGTCACAAGTTTCTTTTTTAATAGATAATACGTAATCAAATCTGGTTTCAATTGAGTGAGAGGTAATGTTAAAATACGGTACTGTGTACAAATTTACCATATCATTTGGAGGCCAATAAAAGCTATTTTCGTACACTACAATCACAGATTTTTATAAACTATTTCACAAAATTAATAAAACGCATTTTTTGTAGGATTAGTCCTTTAGGGTAATTTAATTTAAAAAGGTGTTCTATATTATTGATTCATGTTTTAATTTCATCTATTTCATTGTTGCAGGCTCTCATAGCGGCGGTGAACGAAACAAGTGCGGAAGACATCCGAGATGCTCTGAAAGATCAGACGGAGCAGCAACTGGCGCTTGTGCCACGTGGGCCTGTCCTCGTCAAGGACACTATTGCGTACAATACCACCATTACCACTGATGATACGGTCAGTGTACTTCATCTTATATTGCCTTATTGAGAACTTGATATCGATCTCATAACGCATCCAAATCTTATTCAGTACTCTCACTAATCAATTCTCACCTTCCCTACTCTCAGTTCGGCCTCGCTTTCTCAGTTGGTCATTCTTGACTGTTCAAGTGAAGAATGACGACAGATATGACGGTAGATAAATGTATATTCGAAAAAAGTATAATTGGGTACAATTGTACAATACATTACTTACATGGGGTGTTGTCATAATTAAGTTTCCCTTAAAGCCAATGTCATAGCCAAATAAACTCCGTCAAGGGTATAGCAGTAGTACTGAGTAGGGAAACAATGGTACGGGCACTTTGGTTCACTTTTTCTAGTGTGAAAACTCTCTTCAAAAAACCAACTGATCTGAATTGAATTAGTGATTGGAAAATGTTAGTTTAAATCAGCAAACGCTGTAGCATTGACAAATGAAACGTTCAGGAGGAGTTGCGAGCCCTGCGACCGGACGGGACGATCGTGACTGAGAGGAAGCACACGAAGGAGCAGGAGCGTCTGTGCGACGAGGAACTTTCTAAAGACGAGGTACATGTTGGATTTAAATAACAATAAATACAGGCGTATCGAGCATTTTATTTTACGTTAACTTAAGACTAATAACTTTTTCAGATATCTTTAAACGACGTATTTGTTTTTAAATCCAGGTTCGTTCGCTGGCTAGCGACAAGAGCGTGGTGGAGGAGACGGGAGGCACGGAGCGGAGGAAGCGGGTGGACCTCGAGCGGACCACTGATCTGATGGCGGGCGGCTTACGAGTAGCCACACATCTCCAGTCCAGAACGCGTACGGAAGAAGGTGACTACATTTACCAAACCGTTACACAAACCCAAATATGAACGTATCATTGGCATAAAATTCACAAATGTCCGTTTTGTGAATAATACCGAAATTTCATTTGTAACACTAAGTTATTCTATGTAATCTATTATATAATACAAAATTAACCTATATATCGAACATAATGTAGGTGCATATAATTGTACTTAAGAGTATGTATTATTCCATGTTAAATTCTCGTATATTTTTACGCAGTTGAAAAAGAAGGACAACCGAATATGGATGACGACTGGGACAGCCTTTCTGTGCGAATGCGACGGCAGCGCCGAGTTCGTCATAATGGTGAGAAGTAACAATATTTGAGCAGTTCAAAACATGTAATATCTATTTGACAATAGATGGCATTACTATCGTTCATATCACCGCCACCTAGTATCAAGTAGACAAAGCTACAAAGTTGCTTAACAGATGGCGCTGTTACATATTAATTTAATGATTCATTGCACGGGGCGTAAATATTTTAGTTTATTCGCTAAGGAGATACAAGATTGACTCTAGATTTGTAAAGTTGTTAGAGCATTCAATTTTGCATTGCATTGCATTATATCAAGGCAAACGACGCATTATATTGAAATTAAGTTTAAGAGTTAAGTACACAGTTACTGCGCAATCGTCAATCTAAATACAAAGACTAGATATACGTACATAGTTACATAGTATATAAATATTATACTTGATATAAGATTATCATCATAAGAACTGAAAACTTATACCTACGCATTTATCGCATAGTTTAACAATGCTTTTATCCGGTTGCAACCTATTATCGTTTCGTACCTATCTATTATCGTTTCATTACTAAGCTCGACACTATTGTATCAACTGAGGCGGTTTTGGAGCATACTCTACCGTATCATGAGAATTTGAAGGATATGGAGCTTTTGGACAGATGGAAAGAGTCTTGAAACATGTCACTTTAGGAATAAATTTTACCTTAAAAGTAAACTTATGGATGTATGTACCAGCATATTTTAATAAAAGTAAAGAATTTGCAGGATTTAAGTGTTATTTTTATTGAAAATTCTACATAATTACGTGACAACCAGCAAGGCGACCTTGCTTCTTAAGTAACTAAAGGTAAGTATTTGTACTCGGATATTGTCGGCATCTTGATCTCAAGTTCGAGACCTTTGTTAGGTCATACTAAGTATCTAGCCTCATACCTATACCTATAATGCTTCCAGTATCGACCAATAATATTTCTGTAAACCGAGTCAATAAATAATAGAATTTAATAGTATTCACGTGCCCGAGATGACATTTTTTTTTAATTTTAGTTTCACAAAAGATCAATATAAAGAATAATATCGTATAATTATATAGATATGTATTAATTTTTTTGAATTATAACATTGTAATATATGTACATTTAGTATAGTTTTAAATGTTCCAAAAAAGTTAATAGCTTTGTCGAAAAACGTATCAATTTCAATTGCAGGTATTATCAGTACACACACCATGTTTCAAGTTCACTTCTTAATAGCACTATGTGACAACTTGGAATTTATTGCGGTTAATAAATCTTTGCAGTGACCACAACAAAAAGAATACTTTATTGTGGCGAATACAGGAAGTAATTTTATCTCAGATATTAGAACTTCATATGAGAGACAAAATACGAAATACATAGAAGCAGACATTTTATCACGCCTACGCCGTCTGGCGCATAAAATTTTATTTAATGTATTTATTACAATATAAGGAAATATTGTAAAGTATATTGTTACTTTAAAGGCTGATATTTTTTAAGATTGTTACAATTCGTTCAACATTTATTAAAATACAAAATGAATATCCAATTGCATTGTGAATGTAAATACTAATAATTGTGGTATTGTTCTGTGAATTTTAATGACTTTGAAATCCAATTGTTTATGGTTATTTATATAAAACTACACTTCGTTTAAAACTTTAGTATGTGTTAGGCCGTCTTGTTTATCGTATCGGTGAGTGTTTAAACTATTCAACTGACGACAACCATGAAAAATCTATTACAAAATGTTTCTTCCCCCTAATTTTTTGGTCATACAATATTTACCTACTCCAACTGTTGTATATACTCGTATATAGTTATATTTCTATACTTAAATATAAATTAACTAAATAATAGGTGATAATCTCTATTACTGTTTTATATTTAAGGTTAACATATAATAAATTGACACGTCGTCAACATCAATAAATGTCGTTGTCTTTACGATGTACAATACATTGTTATAAGCCATAAAAATCACATCGGCACCCGAGTTCGTCTTGAGTCTTCCGCTATCGTTTTATGATATTGTTTTGGACAAAAAACGGTTTTAATACTTCAATGACCTATCCACCTAACAGTTTACAAATATGGATTTCAATTATGATATACGAGTATAATTATAAACTGTGTGGTCAAATTAAGCTTTATTCGTTTGTGTGGTTTAATAATAGTGTTTTATATTGAATTTCAGTATTTACTAAATCGAATGAATAAATAGTGCATTGCCTTTGCATTTGGATTAAAGAAAATATTTTTATTATTTTTAATCATTCGATACTTTAACTATGTATTTAAAACTAAAGACAGAAAATCATATAAAAAGATACTTCAACTAGAATGTGTCACACAGTACCTACCCAACTCACCCACTAGTTAAATTAAATTAACAATTTCAGTGTGTTTTTTTGGTAATGACGTCTTTAAAGAAATCGCGATTATTGCACACGAGCGCTTTGCAAACAATGAAACAAAAAGAAAATTACCCGACGTTATAAATCAGTGCTATAGTAATTAGACAACTTTAAATATTGTTATGTATTAAAAGTAACTTTGTTACTCCTAATACTATTAGAAATTCTCGTCAATTTGTGTTCTAACCCATATCCATATACAGCATGCTGTTTCATTTAGCATTATGCATAGTGGCTTAATTTCGTGTACATTGAAAAAAAAATGTTTTTATGTTATTTCTCATTTTAATTATACATTAGAGAAATAATTTAATAATAATTAAACCTTTATTGAAATTTCCGATAGTTATTATCGATTTTTTAATAAGTTTTTTTAGGCAATAGTCCTGGTAGTCTTTTTAAATAGCGCATTCTATTCGCGGCGGTTTCAGCGCCCGTTTACACAAACACAATACGCAATTCAACCCGTCCGTCCATCTGTTAACCGTAAATGGATAGTCATTGGGCCTACGCGGCTATCTGAGGTCGCACGTAACGAGCTCATTTGGGAGATCGGTACCACTACTTGTGACAACTTAATTATAGTTTTAGATGTTTATACATGTATATTTGTATATACGACATGTTTATTCACAGAAACATGGAATTTGTGTTTTTGTTTTGTTTGGTATAAAAAAGTTTTTTCACTCAATACCATTGAGTCTGCTTCTAATCAGAAACTTTGATAATTTAAATTGGGGCAGCGTGGTGTATTTCGGGCTTTTTCGATTTCGTGAACAGAAAGAAAGATACGACATGCCAGGCCTACACCTTAAATTTTAGTAGAATTTTCTTGACGGTTTCTGTAATTTGCTCTTTAAAGATCAAAAGGCATGTAAAGTTGATTGCGTGACCACGAGTCTTCAAGTAGTTTAGCAATGTCAATATTACGTCTTGTAGGTAATATCGGCGTGCCTATTTCTTTTTTTTTTTAACTGGGGACATTTCCACACACGGCTGTCTGATCCCACATTAGGCAATTTAATGCCTGTGTTATGGTGACCGGATAGCTGATAAACATACATATATACATAAGATATAGTACTTATATAGATATTTTTATAATATTCCTCTACACTCTACACAATCAACTATTATTGTACTAACGTTCCTTAGCTCGTATAATTGTCTCCATTGATCAAAATAGCCGGCAGAATAGGAACAAAAACAGCATTCTTAATAATCCAATTACTACAGCTATCAAGCAATGTCACAATGACCTACAAGCGGGTCTTTAATGACTGATCCGACACGCTACTGTCTCATGGCGGTTCAGTTAAAATATGTGTTTGCACCTTACTGCATTGACCTTCAATAGTTTGGCAAACTTATTGACTGTACGGTTACGGCATAGCATGTGTGAGCGAGGATGCGAGGCGCGGCCGGCACTCTGCCGTAGAGCGTCGCGCGCGCGCCCGCACCGCATATACCACTCCGCACTAACGCGCTACGAGTTTTCAGATCACGATAAAGACTACGCGAAACGACCTCTGAATTTTGATATCGAAGAGGAAACCCGCAAGAAAGAAACTTCTAAGTGGCTCGAAAGTCACTTCGGCAGTGATTCTCGATCATCTCACGATTCCATTGCCGAAGAAATTGGACGGCGTCCCGAACCCGGTTTCTACGTGAAAAACAAGGCTGCTGAAGACGAAGGCTATTACGGTAAGACGTCGTCATCCGTCCCGCCGCCTCCGGTGTACGCTGATAGGGTGCTGCGCAAAACTAAATCATCAACACCCTCCGATGAACGGTCTGCCCCTCCAGCGAACAGAACGGGAGGATATTTTAAAGGTGTCGCAGATTGGTCGCAACGACGTGCTAGTAAACCTAGAATGCCAGAACCTCGTAGTTCTTCTCCTTCACCCCCTGCCGTTCGATCGCCATATACCAGTGATGACAGGTTAAACGGATCGTCACCTAGACATGTTTATGGAAAACGTGATTCGCCCCAGGGAAGGGCATCACCTATCGGTCGACGTCATCCGCCGTCTCGTGACGATTCTGCTTACGTATCATCGTCGACTATGCACAGTCCACCACGTGGTTCACCATTCCGTCCTCTAGAAGCCGATCGCTCCTTCCGTGAGCCCTCTATTGAGGATGACTATCGGCCAGTTGCCCCAGAACGTAAACGTCATTCGAAGCCGCGTTTATCGGAGGAGCATAGATACGACAGTGGTTATAGAAGTTCGTCTCGAAATGGGAACTCTGGCCGGTCACGTGATAGTCGCGATGAGGGCGCGGTGGAACCGCCTCCGGATTACTCGCCGCCCATAGAACGTCGGGGCAGCTCGGACCGCGACCGGACACCGCCGCGCCGTCGCGAGCGGGATGAACGAAAACAGAACCAGAAGACGCGTTTCGCGGACAACGGACGACGTCCATCGCCGGCTAGAAAATCTGTGGGTTCTGCAATTGGTAACTCTATTAGGAAACTGGTCGGGAAGATCAGGTCGGCATCGGCAGAGCGGCGGGCTCGCTGGCGCCACTCTCGGACGCCGTCGCCCGAGCATTCATCGCGCACGTACAAGCAGTACGGAGGAGAGCTGGCACCCCCCGTCGCGCCGCCGCATCGCTACTACCTCGGCGAAGACCCCTTCGCGCCCAGCATCTACGGACGTGAGCACAAGTACGAAGGCAGTCCTAGACGAGCCGCGCCAGCTGACGCCCGTGACCATCGCGACAGGTAAGATAACATTTATGAATCATAAAAAAAACATAACAAGTAATTAATGTATAACCAAATATAAAATCTTACAATTACATAAAAGGCTTTGCAATACTTTAATATAGTGAACTCTATAGAAACGATAACTGCTTATAAAATATCTAAGCCTTAAACCTTAAACAGAATCTTGTTTTACAACACCGCCTCCTACGATAGAACTAGGTATAAAATTTAATTAATGCTTGTTGTTTTTACATTATCATACGCTTACGGCGAATGGAAGTAGAATTTGTGCCTATAATTTAAAAATATTGTGTCGTGAACTGTCGTTTGTCAATTGATCGTACATAAAACATCAACTTCCCACTGTATTGTCCTTATTAAGTTTGGATGCTAGAGATTATTTGAATCGTAAATAGCATTTCTTACAAATTAAAGTTTTTTTAACTACTTTATTAGAAACATCATAACTTATATTTAAATGTTTTTAATTCAGAATGTTTTTCAAATTGCAAATAACAATTATTCTGCTGTATTAATTTGTCGTACCTACATATACAACCGATGAGATTAGTATTCCGTAATTAAAAGTGGCCTTATAGATTTTCTTTGTGATTACATTTCTTACAAAATGTGATCGCATTGTCATTGCTCCGATTACTTCCGATTAATATAATTACATTCAATATTTGAAAATCAATGAGGACTATTTCCGTGCTATACATATTATTAGAATTTAAGTTACATTTTCCCGTAGGTACCAGTGAACATATGGAAGATTGAAATACGTAAGTCAGGTGGCAATGTTTGTGATGTGTAACTAAAGTCACTTACAAATTATAACATTTAATATTCTGTACATTCATCTTATCCAATTAATCATTAACTCATTTACGAATATCCATAATAATAATGAACATACAAAGCTAATAATTGTAATAATAAATAAATCTATTAAAAACAAAAATGTGTCAAGTAATATGTTCACAATTTAAATTCCAGTACTAATAATTTCGTTGTGGCAAAAATACTTTTGTATTGTAATAAGTAGGTACATAATTAATTATTGTACGTGACAAATGTTCGCTTTTGCTTCGCTTGAAGTAAATAATTGCAACCTGAGGTTGATTGTTCACAAATTGTTTACCAATCATTATGATTCCATTCCTAAAATGAACTGAATGATCTGAATTTTATAAACTCATGTTTCAAATAGATAAGGGCTATTCGTAGTTATGAATAAATTTGTATTTGTAAATTGTCAAGGTCCTATTTTGTGTTCTTGTGAGAAACCTTCTATTGTGAAAATAGTTTTACGTCGTTAGTGCGTATGTGCGTTTTCTATTGTCACGTACATCCCTTTTCATATGGTAATATCACATCTTGGTTAAACTACTGAGATCCAAAATCCTATGTATACTGGCTTTCATAATGCCTTGTATGACCATATTTTGCAACCGACGTTGACCAACTTCCATACTAATTATATTGTTTTCATCCGTATTCTGAAATCGTAACTATACTTAAGCTCGAATAGAAAGTGAAATGGAGAAATCATGGACTTCAGAATATGGTTGTTTGATCGTTTTATTATTGATCAGAGATATTAAATGAAACGGAAAATTTTAGAAACATTGAAAATTACAGAACTCAGAATCGAGTAGGTTTTTGTTTAATTTATCTGATTAGGTTTTCGTTTAATTTATCTCTTCTCTACAAATTATTTTAACGACTAATTTCTCACAGAAGGGAATTAATAAAGGACGTTTTTATGTTAATTTCGACGAAAGTAGTAGAGCCGATAGAAGTTTATCTGGACCGTAGCCGTGGAAAATTTTTAATTAGACTCCCCTGTAGGATAGAGGCGTGACTGTATGTTATGTAACTTGGTGGTCCGGTTATTAACTGATAAATAATAGAGGATCGTAAATTTCATATTTCAAATAAAGACTCTGTAAAAAATGTATATTCTTTCTCCGTATGTAGTAAAAAATAGATCCTTGGTTTTGCGGTTTATCAGTAGTTCATTTATTATACGAAAGTAAGTTGAACGTGCCAGACATATTCATTTATACATTACCACTAAAGTTCCTCAGTAAAAGAATCGAAAATAGCCTTTTAAATCAATCAAAACTCGTCAAGTGGCGTCAATCAAGTCACGTCAGTGCGTTCCGGCATATCTTGCCATTTTAATCTGTCGTCGTCCTGGTCCTTGCCTAGTAAGGGTAAAAAGCGGTTTCTCGGCAAAAGAGCCCTTATTTAGCTCGCAAATGTTGACTCAGTCATGTTTACTCGGTGATACAGCCGCTTTATTAAGAACTATTGGACGATGGTAATGACGATCGACTTGTGACTCATAGCGAGAATATGTCTCAATAAATAGTAGGTGTAGGCTAGGTGTCGCATGCTCATGTTAATTAGTTTATATTATTACAGACTGTAGAGTAACCAGCTTCCTGATGAGTTTTTTTGTTTTCACTAGAGTTAGTCTATTGTACAGTTGTAGGTTTTGCTCGTTATGTAATACTAATACGCTTAATTTACGTCGTAGTCCATAGATTCTATTGTAATAGGAATAGAAACAAGCGTTGCGCACACGACATATAAACAAAGAACCGTCGTTAAACGTGTGGGCCGAGATTCCCTATTGAATCCAATTACGTTCCATAACACAAGATTACAAGTTTTTATGATACACAGACAGATAACAATGAATGTACGTGGGCTTCGCCGGCTTGCGGTCATGATGTACTAATAATATTTTAATGGATGTTTTTGTTACGTTTCAGGGGCCAGTTCTCGAACACTCTCGGTCGATTCAGTCATTCGACAAGTCGACTGAATCCAAACAGCGAAGCGGAGGAGGATTACACTCGAAGTGCTCAAACCCTTCCGAGAAAGTTACACGAGCGTAAAGAAAAAGCCACCGAGAAACCGAGCTCCAGCAAGTACTGGCACCGTCTTACACCGAACAAACGGTCGAGTAGCGCTATAAATATATCCAACGCGTCTACTACACAGCTAGAAGGAAAGGTCAACGGGCACCCGCCCGGGCCGGCCAAGCCGGCGCGGACCTACAAGGGTCTCAATAGAAGCAAAAGTTTTGCTATGGGCGCACCCGAACAGGAAACACATCCACGTTACGTATCGGGAATGAGTCGCAACTATTCCACTATGTACAAATCGAATCCACATTTGAGTCGTCTCGATGAGAATCCGGAACAACTGAAAAGTCCCGGGATTGTATCCATCATCAACCGTAGTCAGCGTGATCTCGCAGACGCGGTGTCTCGCGAAACAGAACGCCGGCGTGACGGGCTATTCGGAGCTCGTTACGGCAAAACACCACCGATAAGCAACGGCCATACAAATGGCTACAGTAAATCGTACGATGAAACCGATAAGAAGAAGATATTCTTAAAAGGCCTCCGCGAACGAGCGCCCGAGTTGTATCAAACGTTGCATGCGGACGACGAGTCAGACGGCAGCAGATTATCGTCCAGATACGGAACTCCATCCCCGCATTACAAAGACCGGATATCTGAGGAGCGCAAGATACCATTGTATAAAACCGATTCAGTGAATAGGGAGACGAGTCCATTCGTGTCACGTTTGGAGACGAGATTAAAATCGCCGGCGAATCGGCGTGGAAGCAACAGCAGCGACAATTATTCCGAAACCTACAGGTACACGACGCGTTCCGGCGATCCGAGCAGGCCTAGTGTTACTGACACGGTAGAAACGGTGAGCAAGAAGGTTGTACCGTCTAGAGACGGACGTTCGAAAGAGATTATTGAGTCGAGGGAAGTGAATTCGGTGACCAAAAGCCGCGGATATAAAGGTGAGCCTCACGCGGTGAAATATTACGAAAATGGCGTGCGTTCGCCCAACGTAGAGTATGAATCTAAGAATGGAACTGCGCCCGTATACACCGAGAGAAAGAGAAGTAATTACAGAGTTATGGAAAAGATTAGAGATTATTAGATTCTCTACGTGCTGATGTGAAATATTGATTTGCCATATTTTTGATTACATAATTAACTGATCCGAGTCAAGAGCAGACTGAGCTGTTGAATTAGATATAAGTATTTCACAATAACTGCATATGTTAACAATTATTGTTAATTTAATGTAAGTTGCTTTATCATGTAAAAAGTCATATAGCTTTACTAATTTTACTTTGATAACCCGAGAGAGTGATTTAATTCCGTCCATTGGTGATTAAGAAGTTTTATATGTAAAGCTGCTGCAGCTCATACATCGCAGTTATATTTTGTCGAGGCCAGTTGAATAATCCTGTATATTTACAGGTATATATGTGGGATACATAAAGTGTAGATTCGTTTGTATGTAGTTCTTGCTTTCCTTTCTTCTTCTTTTACTTTTCAAAATAATCCATTTGACAAAACTTTGTCTTTATTTTTTACCTGAAATTTTATTTTTTACTTTAGATGTTCATGCTTAGGCCATACAACCCACATATATGTATATTGGTATCTATAAGGAGATTTTGGGAATAATAATGACAATATTATAGTAACAATGAATATTCAAAAACTTATAATGAATGATGACTAACTATTTACTTATGTGTTAGGTACTCAACGAAACTCTACTGCGATATGAGAGCACTATATTTCTTAAAGATTTTATAATAAAGACGATCATAATTATTTTTTTGTGAATAGACTTACTATTGGTAACATATGAAATATTTTATCATAAAATAATAATAATTGAGTGAAAATAAATACAATGTATTCATATATTAAACGTGTTAATATACACTAAGTATGTGTTTTATTTTTAATGTACGGAGTTTTAATGTATAAGGTTTTTATATAGTCATGGTTGACAGTGACCTTCTGTTTCAAACTACTCTTGTCGTACAAAAGAAGATTTATTTGTACAACTGGAAATGTTATATTCAATATCACTGTCTGGGTGAATTTATTACTAAGAGCATACATCTATAATACATATTTCGTACAATTATAGAATAGATGTAATAAAGTAAAAAATTGTCATTTCACTTGTCTTTCGGTACAAATTCTGTGGGTAAAAAACTTAATATAGTGAAACCTCCAAGTAATTAAGGATATTACAAAAATAGATGGTTCTATATGACAAGTATTCTTATGACCTTAAAATTTGTTTTTTTTACAGTATCCTCTTAAGTTTGGTAGGTCTTAACATTTTTATTTTATATTTTTCATGTTAAAACTAGTTTTTGTAATAGTAATTTTCTTATATTGGTAGACAATGAAAGTGAAATGTTTAAATAGCAGTAACAAATATAAGTAGTAATATATAGAAGTACTGCATTGTCACTGATTTGCAATCAAATTGCAACTGAATTATTTATAAAATTATGCTATAAAGCCTTTAATTATACTGTCATCTAGAAGCAAGATATTGTACTGTGTTAAACGTAGCAGTACTAAATAATTTACCGAATGTTCTTTAGGTGGCGCTAGTTTTGACTGCATCGTTAGTAAAAGTGTAACAATTTCATATTATTTTAATAGATGGCGCCTTTTTATACATATGTATGTATATTGAACAAAAAATAGTATATTAGTAACAAGCTTTTTCAGATGCATGGTTGATGATGTACCGACTTTATTACTGACTTGATTTCAAAGTCTGCTACTGCACGTTGTGTGTGTTGGTCCAGTGCGAATTGGTATGTAAAGGGTAGTACCCAAGCCTCGTATAAAATAAATAGAATATTTTTATATGGAGGAGCCCTTTAAAAAATATTTCTTTTCCGACCTTGGGGTTTAAAAGTTAATATTTTAGTGGCGAGTAATGGAAACCAGTGCAAAGTGGTAATTAACTATCTTTTTAATAAAGCAAAATCTTCGTAAGATCACAGAAACGAATTTTATTTACAAGCGAATGCAGCGTCAGGATTACGAGCTGCCTGCTGTACTACTCTTTTCTTATTTGATGGATTAGTCATACGTAAATATAAGGGGCCAATCGTTTCAAAGAAAGCGATCTTTATTAGCTTTATGTTTACAATGAAAAACACTGGCGATTTTAGTGCTTAATAATATGTTTTCAACGTTGTTGACGTACGCGATATTAAAGATATGTCAATTAGTATCAGGTGTAATTAAGATAATTGATTAAATAAAATACTCTCTATATCTCATTATTATGATATATTATCTATACTTCTAATAAATCTGTAGAGAGGTTAATTCTGTACATGAAATATATTTCCAAAATAACTATCAGGGTGTGGTTAGGGATCGATACTGATGCCAAAAATGCAATCAGTAAAATTTTTGTCTGTCTGTATAATCGTTATAGAAACAAAAACTACTTGACGGATTTTAACGAAACTTGGTACAATTATTTTTCATACTCCTGAGCTGGTTGTAGTATACTTTTCATCACGCTAC
>DWGJ01000389.1:0-31736 GCA_018246895.1 Aspitha aspitha aspitha
ATTATTATGTTTTATATAATGTTGTAAATAGCTATTTTAGGAATGACTCTACGCTATAGAAACATTTGTCAACAAGTTAACAAGTTAAATGTTGTCAACAACAGTTGTCAACAAGTTAAATTACAACTCTGCCAAATTTTACACGCTTCCGTACGCGTCAAATACTTAAAAAGGGGAGCAAAATTTTATCTTCACAAATTAATATACAGATTTGTACTTTTGTACATTATAATTCTTGTCAGTAAACTTTATAAGTCCCACCCCGGATCTCTTCGCTGAAAGAGGCTTAGAGTACTCTCCAGCACGCAGCTTCAGTGCGCATCGGTGGAGTTACACCTTAGTGGCCGGGTCGTGTGTTGAAAGTTGTTCAACTACCCTCCAACATACTTAACGACCCACCATAGTGATAGTAGTAAGAAAATATTAATTGTAACATAGTTGTGATCGCTCGTCATGTAACTTATTTCAATTTAATACATACTCGTAACATCTTTTTTAAATCTTCAGCTAATTTACTGGTTGTTAAAATGAATAATTTTATTGAAAAACTCGAAAACTCAAGAGTCCGTTTTTAAAATAATGAATGTTATGGAAAACCAAGTAAGTTTTAATTAAAACTCCTTCAGCATAACTGCTAACAGAATGAAAACTAGTATGAATCTGCTAGATTGAAACAAAGACCACACTAGATAAACAGTTTTCAAATAAGTATATACATATGTTTGTATGTACATATATTTGTAGACAGCATTGTTCTTCACAAAACGGTCTTGCAACAATACATAAAGCCCTACGGTAAAAGTAATTTAAATAAGCTCTTTATACGAAAGCTTCACAATGGAGAGCCTGTAAGTATGTAGATACTTTCAGAAAAGCACTACTAGACTTGTCCATTGTTAAGGCACATCGGACCTTGTTAGTGTGACGTATCTAACGAACAGAGACTTCAGTGGCCGATACAAGTCTAAGTTCACAGGAACACTTTTTACGTCACATTTGTACTCGAAATCAGCGCCTGTAGATTTCCATGGAAACGGCTGAATGCACCCCCTTTCCATCCTTTTTTGTTTTTGTATCTTATGTGTTATTTTGTATTTTTTTATTTACATGTCTTCGGTTTTAATTGGGATGGAATAAGAAATTTTTTTCCGTCTTTCTACATTCTACGGCAATTTCACGTAAATACAAGTACATACATTATACTTATCAGCTGTCCCTTTACAGTGACACATGCCTTCGATTGCCTAATTTGATGTAGGACAGCCGGGTGTGGAATTGTCCTAATTGTTATTGCATTGAAAGGATCAGTGGTGCTACTTTGCAGCGCAGTGTACTCAGATAGTCGCGACCGCAATCGGAACAAGGCACGCACGCGACGCTCCCGTCGTAACGTCGTAACAGCTCGTAATCGCGCTCGATTGCCCATGGAAGCTTATCGCCGCGATCGACAGCAAGCGGTCTCGCTTTCCTTACGACTATTGTGAAATGAAATAGCTTATTCCTGATTAAATTTTTACCGTTTATGGCTATGCTACACAGTACTACACGGCGGTTTGAAACAGTGTAGACAGTTCTTTAATGCCAAATTTCATGTGACATTCAAACTCCCTTGGTTTCAAATCTCTGTTTCAAAACGCCGTTTAATACCGTGTAGCATAGCTCGTATTCTATTCGGCTTGAAACCATCGTATATATACATACGTAATCAGATTTTACCTTTTTTTTTTTTCGAAATGTGTGATTTGTTCCCAATTAACAGATGGAATAGTTTTTAATTCCGATTTTTATTTATTGCGAAATAAACGATTTGTAACTCGAAGATTTCGGGAAGAAAACTAAACGGTTTTCTTATCCTGAGGATTCCGGGAAGGGACTTGTGGTTTCGTAACAATAATTGAACGAATTACAAGTATGTTATTATTATTACAAGCTAGCTATCGCTATAAAATATGTTCCGCGCAACCATTTCATTGCAACGCAGTGCACTCCAGCGGTCCCGGGCGCAATCGGAACACAATAGCTCGCACGCGATTAACAACTCGTAAACGCGCGACTAACCATGGCAGCTTGTCGACGTGATCAATTATATTCCAAGCGGTTTCGCTTTCCGTGACAATGTATAGCAAAATAATACCTAACTTCAAATTGAATTTATCATCGCATTATACGATAATATCTAGGTATGCGCAGTAATAAACATTAAAAGAATGTGTTTCAGGATGTGGTATAATCCATATTAATATTATAAATGCGAAAGTGTATTTGTTTGTCTGTTTGTTTTCCTTTTACGTCAAAACGGGCCAAGGGATCGATGTAATTTTTGGTATCGAGATAGTTAAAGAGCTGGAGAGTGACGTAGGTTACTCTTCGTTTGCGGAAAATGTCTCATTTCCATAGAAAAACACGTTTTCATCACATAAGCGATATGGATGGCATTGCATAAGAAGCTACTTGAAAATCGATACTTGCATGAATGTTGTTTTATAAGTTTGGATAGTCCTTGTTGTGTTACCGGGCCGTCGAATAGTAGAGAGCGACAATTTTTTGTCATCAATTTGACGTCGCAATATTTCCAGGTCACGGTCTCCGTCGCTGCTCTGCTACATGCGACATAAGCACTAAGATTGCTCAACTTGCGTTGCTATTCAGTTCACGGTGTCGGTACCTATTCGGGCGGTGCATTACCGACTGCACGGAACGGTTAGCTCCATTGAAATAATGTTGTAAGGCGGTTCGAAGCGGGGTTGCGAGGTATGAACAGCGATGTAAACAAACGTTGACACTGCAGGAATGCCGGTTTCGCAAGATCGCACGTTCTCTCATGCACCAAACGCACAGATCTCAGCATCATTGTAGGGAAGGCGATTGGGTTTTCTTAAGATTCTCGCAGTGAGGGACTTTACCTCGCATACAAGTACTGTTTTACTCGTTAGGACTTCTTATTTATATAAACAGGTAATAATTACATTAAAAATATAAACAAATATGTTATTTAAAACATTATTATAATTTTATTGCGACCCCGCAAGCATTTTTACTTAACTTTTTGGCTTTTACGAAGGCGCGACTTCATATCTTTCCTTTTATCACTATCAGTGAAATACCATTCAAATTGTAATATTTTTGCTTAGAAATTAGCCACCAATCGAAAATTGACTAAATTGCTACTAATACTAATACTACTACTTATACTACATATAATAATAATACTTAACTTAAAGATTACTTTTCAACCACGTGCTAATGCAACAAGCTGATGTGCACAGTTCAGAAAGTCCATTAACAAAGTTTGTTGGATCAGTGTGAGTTACCAGTCGCCACCTGAAATTGGAAATTAGTTTCGCTACATCCACACCACTGAAACGTATAGCGTTAATTTGCTTCGAGAAGTCGTATCCAGTAAAGGGACATGTCGACTCTTTGATTTACTCCTCAATAACAAATTAGCGCAAGTTTCGACTAATGACGCCAATTTTGATCGTTAACGAATGTACGAAGTAAATGATTTATTTAAATTCAGAACGGATAGAAAATTTGGTGTTGATGTTCTGTAGACATACATGTGATTTTTACATGCATTTTCGGTCGTAAACACGTAAAAAGGACGTAGGTATATTATTAGACTGTCAGTTAAGAAAAGCCCCTACGGCGCCACCAAGTCGTCTGGCGGCACAATTGAATACGCTCAGGCTCATCCGCAATTCCGCCAACATCGACCACAACGTGACGCATATTTTGGGGGATACTGTTTGCCACATCGCCATTTATTATCCTTTACTATTTATGTTGTTCCCTAATTTTGGTTTTATTTAACTACTGTAACATTTAAAAATAGATTATTTACAATCCTTTATTGTTCCACTGTTATTGGACACAGGTCTCCTTTCATAACGAGAGTGCTTAAAGCTATTTTTAGCACATTATGAAGTACTCAAACGTGTGCGGGATTCCTCACAATGTTGGCCTTCACCGTAATAGCCGTTATACTTGATTAATTATTGTAAATATTTTCCTTACTAAGTGAGATTTTCTTTTCTTTCCACAGATGCAGAACATAAACAACATAGTGATGTTTCCAGTGGACAGTCTTCTCAAGGGCGACCTCCGAGGAGTGAGAGGCGATCTCAAGAGGCCGTTTGATAAAGCGTCCAAAGACTACGAGTCCAAGTACCTGAAGATTGAGAAGGAGAAGAAGTCACAGGCGAAAGAAGCTGGCCTGATTCGGAGTGAAGTTACATCAGCGGAGATTGCAGATGAGATGGAGAAGGAGAGGAGACTGTTCCAGTTACAAATGTGTGAGGTGAGACATTTAAAATGTATATATTTGAAAGTCACCTCGTCTGATACTGTGAGTTGTATTGACCGTTTCTACTTCAAGCCGTTCCTTTACTGTTTTGCGAAATGAACACATTCATTGCTTTTAAAATATGTTCGCGCTTACATCATTTTCAGTACGCAACATGAAATATACGGCTCGCTCTCCTATCTAAAAGAGTTTGTGATTAAATAAACTTCGAAATTTGAATACGTAGTATGAGTAGCCAGGAGGGCAAAGTTTCATTCGCCGCCCACGCAATCCGCAATGTAATAAAAATATGTATGTGCAATGTGGTAAAGTTTCAAACTCGTTCATAAAATGCTTGATGGTAAAGTTGTTTGAAAACGATCTGCTCATGTTTCATTTATGTCCGGAGTTTCGTGAATTCATGTCAAATACTTTACGATACTAGTGTACATGCAGACTGTCGGGTTGTTAATGTGCGACCCCAGGCAATTACACTTGTCATGGTCGACCGTAGGACCGTAGCCATGTTCAGTGACAAATTGAAAACGTCGCTACCCAATACCTATTTCATTAAATTCCTCTGTATTGTATTAAACTGACAAACGAGCTTTTCGTTCCACCCTTTGTAAAGGCAACTTTCGGAATATTTATGATGCGTCGGTGTAGAGCTTTCATATTCAAGTAGGTACTTGTACATGCTCGTTATATGTATATAACGTCCTATGGTCAGTTGGTGTAATTGTTAGTGATGTTGATTTCTGCGTCGGATACATACAAATAATCAACAATCGTCTAACTTTTACTAAAATCCCGTGCGTATTAACGTACCAAAGCCTTACTATTACATCTCGAAATCCTTTTCTGGTATAGTAGTAATTATTATTTGCTATCTATCATGCTGTCAGAATAGAATTTGTTGTAAACAGATACCATTTGTCATTACTAGCTGCAACATGAGTAAGCCGCTTTAATATGCAGATTAATATTCTGTTACTGAAACATTGTTATAGAATTTAAATTCGACTGTTACGAATTAAACTTGATATCTACGTATGTACTTATGGCGGGCAATATCGCGCGATACGCCGCTGACGCTGACGTTATGATTTATCTGTTTTCAGATATTGTTGCATTGTTTGTTGCACTGCGTCAGTGCCTTGTGCACTCGACTGAGCTAATATAAATAGCTACAAAAGCGATCACAGTATCCAGTGTGAAATCTTGATTAATGATAAATATAACCATTGAAATGCATGAGTTCAATTTCTTACACATCGATTCTTCACAATAATTTTGAATATAATTTTTTTACAATCACAATCACTCGTAAATAATCAATGATGTTATAATACTGTAAGGCTAAATCAAAATTAGATATATTGGATAAATCTAATAACAAATCTTGCGATAATTTCACACATGACTATTTAATCCTTTCTAATCTGATCCAAAATAAGCAGTCTCAATGTGTGTGTGAATGAAACATAGTGCATAGTTTTATTACAGTTTTTTTTATAAAATCAAGTACATATTTCTTAAATATCCAGCGTATAACTCTCGAATAACACTTAAATAAAATGATTGCTCGGTCCTTACATTTAGTACTGATATTCAATTTAAATTAATCGTGAGGCAAGAGTTCATTCGTAATTACCATTAGCGATATATCGTTGTCAGAACACCGATCTTACCGACAAACGCTGGTATCCCCTGTGTCTGGTCATTAACTAGATGCCAGACATTCACTTATGTACTTATATTCCAACGTGAATGTTACATATAAAATATGCTTAATTTTATATACTAGGCACTAATAGGATTTTCGAATTTTCTCAAATCAATGTTATTTATTTTTAGGTTTAAACAAAAATCTAAATCATGATCAAATATGCATGATAATTATAGTACCTATTGTATTAAACCAAGATATAAATTGTTACCCATACTGGATAAACGTATGAACTATGATACCCATTTCAACCTATTCCGGAATGCAATTAATGCTCGATGCAAGCTAAGCGCTACTCTGATAAATGCTTAGTTAGATAGATGGAAATTATTTTAACTGTATAGCGTTGGTACATAAGAACCACAGATCAGTTGGTTTATATAAACGATAATACATTATGCTATTCTTATATTTTTACACGAATATTCAACATGAACAATATTTTTCATTTTTTATTTAAGACCATCCAATCGTGTAATTCCGTTTTAGTACGACAAAGGTCGCACAAAAATAATTAGGAAATTAATGCGTCGTTGGGGTACGACTTTTAATTTTCCACTTCTGAAAGCACGTCTTTTAACAACTATGGGACACGTGGAATATTGCGAATAAGTGAAAATACAAGGTTTTTTTTAAAAAATTGTTTCTCTATTTCTTACCTAAACAATATTGTTACCTAACACTAGAGCATATTCTGAGAGTAAACCTCTTCGGATTATGTTTACGTATGTTCTCAAACATTTTGTACAAGAATGCTAGATATTCGCCGTTGAAATTTCGTACACGTTATTAAGGAATAATTTTACAAGATTAACTATGTTTGCTTCACAAAATTAATGTTCCACGCTATCTGTGTACGGTTTAACGTCTTAGCTCTGAGCGTTGTTTAAAGGCATTTCAGAGTGTGCGGTATTAAAGTGTAACGTAACGTCAAAAGAACGATGACAATGACATTACTTTACAATTTCGGATGCTAAAGTTTCGACGTACAATTTGATTGCATTCGTTTGAACTTGTAATCTCAAATACATACTTTTGAACTTTTGAAAGCAATTAGTAGAAAGCCAGTTAAATGGTACGAGTATATCACACCCATATCAAAAGTAAATGAAACTCGTCACAGACTTTATGTGACTCTATATAGTTATCGTTTAAAACTACTACCAGTTCGTCTCACGCGTCGGCGCTGATGGCGCGCGTGGGGAATTCGGGCCTCGAGGATCCCCTCCTTACCCGGGCAGTTCTCACGAGGCAACGGCCCCGCGGTGTTGAAGCACCCCGCCTGATGCGGGGTGAATCGACAATTCACCGCTTCCCGGAGTGCTCGCCGGCTAGCTAGCAGCTGTCGCTCTCCTCATCGGATGACGACGCCAGCCGTACGAGCTCCCTCGGCAGCGGGTGCCCGTCAGGTGGCCGAGCGTGAAGAGGCGCGACCCCCCGAAGATGGGCGTGCGGTCCGTGGTCGGCGCGGTTGTACATACGACGCGCCAACCGCGCCACAAATCGCTCCACCGTCGGATGTTGGTCATCGCAAATAATTTATTTTACTGTCCCTAGCGAGCGCTACCGCACGGAGAACTATGTATTGCATCTGGTATTCAATGACTTTATCTGCACATTAAATTTAACGACATAAATTTCCGGAACAAGAAATATATGACAAAAAACAAATATTCATTAGTTTTTTTTATTATTGTTAAAGTATAATTTACATTTTTTCAAAATATCTAATCGTGTGACGTACGTAATTTAAATATTCAACAAGAATTTACGTTTTATGAGTAAGGCTTTAAGATAACTTGTTCTCTCAGGGCTACCTGATAATTTCTTTTCAGTTTAATTTACGACTTTGAAGTTTCTTTTGTCTTTGTTTATTAGTAATAAATTTCTTAAAACTTAAATATTCAGTAAACCGCAACCAGTTCTTTTAATTTTTCCAAACCGGTGTCCTTTTAAAATCCAAGGTGATGACAATTTAAGAATAATTAAATTAATAGCCGTTTGTTGTTGATTTCACATAAAATTAAGCGATTCTAAATTTTGAAATAAAGTTCTCTCCTCCGCTGGCGATTCCGCGCTGTAGCATTAGGGTTACCAAGTGTCATCTTTGTGTCCTGACTAGTCCGGATTATTCCAATTCTCTTTCCCAACGATAAATGAAAATAATACTACTAGAATGAGTCTAATATTTATATAAGAAAATATTCTAAAAAAATCTGAAACTTCTAAAACTTGCTATTCGACATGAACTGTTAAATATACCGATATACCGGAGATCCTGCACCAATTGTATGTATGTATAATCTGTATATATAAACGTCCTGGAAGGATTGTTACTTATACTGGTATTTATCTAAAAACGGTAGAGTGATATTTGCAGTAAATAATAATTATAATAGATACGTAGAAAATACTTGTGACACCAACGTTCCCTGCAAATCTGCCAGCCCTATGAATTATGACAGGCGCGACGTTTCAGCTTTTGAATTAACGTAAGAACCCTTTGTTCCTCGAGAAACTTCCATCGAACTTTTCGCCAGATAAATAATTTAATATTTATATCAATCTACGAAAGACAGCTTAATAACCGCTGTTAAAAAGAAAATCTTTAAAAAGTAGATATTGGTTTGTTTTCTGTCACAATTTTAATAAATAATGAGACGACTGTAGTAGACTTTTGGCAATATTATATTAGTTGTGGACCTCAAAACCTGTAATTAAAATAAAGTTGTTTTAAATGTAATATGTATAATAAACGGAAACGTCATCACAATAAAGGCAGTGTGAAATATAGCAATTCAATTCCTTAAAAACACTTGACTGACCCATAAGGAACCCTCTCACTAAACAAATAAGTTTGTTATAAATATGTTGTATTCAAAGGCAATCAACCTTTCTGTAAATTTGAATTTCAAATCAAGTTTCTGCTTGGTCGTGTCGTTAATACACTAACATGATATTAAGGGAATTATGCAGTATAAATTCAATCGATCTCAGTAGGACCAACGTGGAAATATAATACAAATTCCTTTATGTAAAAGTATGAAAAAACCTTGCGTGATTCATCGTATTGAGTAAGCTATGCAGCCGACGGTATTGGTTTTAACATTTCAGATCTATTCGTTATCTTTTCGCACGTAAATAAATATTAAGTATTTAGGAAAATGCAAGGCATTTTACGTTAAAACACTGCTACGTTTAATAAGGTAAATGAATTATATAAATCGTCATTTCATAGGTGATTTGCTGATAACACAGTCAGCAAAACCTGTTTTATTAACTTATAAATGCCATACACCTTGGTATGATGTATTTTTATCGTTTTATTTCAAATTATATGTGTAACACTGGGGTACTTGTAAACAGTAAATTGAAGTCTGTCTTTGAACTTTACGCGCTGAAACATTTGAGACGAAATTAAAATAGGCTTTTTTACAATTTGCGAGATTAAACCATAAAAATCTGCCGTGTAAGCGTATAATGACTTTTGTAACATATCTGACTGTTCAAAATGTGTTCGTTCTTATTTAAAAAGATCTTCCTGAATAACGTTTACGTAATTTTCGTAGATTTTAATCACGTATTTTCCTCGTTCACCATCATAATGAATGATACCATCAAAACAATGCGGGGAAAATAAATTATTAGGTGTGAGTTACTACTTATCTGAATTATTTTTAACAGTGACAAAAATCGTTCGTAGCCCATTAAACTTGCTGCAGCGAACGCAACCGGCGCTCAGCTTCCTGTGTAACTTATTTAATAGCTCTTCAGAGCTCTTTGGAATTGTCAGTACCGTTATCCCGCCCACGAGCTTCTGAAATTTACCACCGCACTGCACACGGCAGGATTCACGCATTGTGTAAATGGAAATAGCGACATTTTCGAATGTAAATTGCAATACCGCAACTTCTATAATATGCGTGAGACGACTTTTGAAACAAACATTTCTCCCCGGGCTCAGGAAATTACTGAGTGACAATGACAAATGAGCCCAATAACTCGCGTGGGTCGCAAACACAAAGCGTGTCTCTTTGTCGGCGAAAGCAAGTGTAAACGCAAATATCTTATCTTTACAACATACTCGTTTTATACATCTTTTATTAATATTTAACAGACGATTAAAATCTGACATGTTACCCATAGAACGCCACCAATAATATTTATTAATCAAGACTAAAAAATATCCGCTCGGCATACTCCTAGTGCTCTATATATACGGTTATTGTAATTTCAGCTTGTAATCATTTAATACGAAGTTGACAACTGCTGTAATTATTTCATCTCTATTTAATATTTTATATAGATCCGTTAAGCAATTGTGAATAACTAGTTGCGTTCCAGCTTAAAGGTGGTAGACAGACGCAGTAGCGTTTGGCCTCCGATCCTGGAACTGCAAATCTCCGACTCATTCTTTATTACACGACACTATTTTCTATACGCTACTGTTTGTTATAAGAGGATTAGTCTTAACATGAAGTACAGATTATTAACCAACTAGAATTTTGTAACCCTGTGAAGTTCTTTTGAAACATATCTGTCTTATTAAAAGCTGATCATATCTTTTATAGTTTAATTTCCTACCGAAATATTATTTGTCCAACTCAATAAAATTCACTCTTGGTTGGTATATAGGCAAGGTTGTTTCATTCATTGTCATTATTTTTCGGCAACAGTACGAGTTGAAGCTCGCCGCTTCGGATAACCTCAAGGAAAACTATACAACGGTGGTGATTCACGTGAAGGACGTAAATGATAATCCTCCAGTATTCGAGAGGCCCACATACCGCACTCAAATTACTGAAGAAGATGACCGTAATCTTCCGAAACGCGTGCTGCAGGTCCGGTTCCGAGACAACCAAATAGCCTTGCTCGATTCTTCATTGAAGCCACTTTCACATACGGAAATTCTTTTAAAGATTAAAGTTTCAAAAGAGAATCGAGTGGGGCCTTTGTCTGATTCTTTGGTTTACATAGATACGTTTGTATTTGTTGGTTCGACTTTGCATGGCATGGCCATTTTATTTGTGGCACAGTTGTTTTTTTGTTATATTGTTGTTTGATTGCTAGCGTTAGTAGTGTTGTTTTTTTTTTGTTGTTGTTGCCTATTCGTAGTGAATTCGTAGACTGGAGATGTATTTTACAGCAACGAGCCACTCGTAGCGGCAGTATTACGGTAAGGTGTTAGCTACATTTTGGTGTCAATCCATATCACTATAAATCGTTTAGTTCACTTGGAACAAAATCAAAAGTTAGTTCTTCAAATATTTAATACAGTCGTAAGATAACAAAATATTCTAAAAAATGGTATCCTCTTAGATTTAACCTCATCTATACGGGATCCAATGGGATCCACAAATTTAAAACTAACATGTACTTTTATCGTCTTCATTAAGATGATGATCAGAATTGCTTGTAAGCCCTTACGTTCGAGTATCTTCTTAATTTGCAGTAATAACAGTATCGATCGCTTTGTTTAAGGCCATTCGCACCCGATCTGTGCATACAATCTAATTGACATTTCAAAATAAATGTACAACTAGAATTAAATAGACAAATGGAAAGTAAAAAGTCTCAATATATGAAATGTTTCATCAAGTCTGAATGAAAACTAAACAAGATCATTTAACATCTTAATTACTGAGACATCACAACATTTTTGGAACGAAGTTTTATTAATTCGTTATTTTACTACGCTGTTGTAATACTGTTTTTATGTTTACCATTATTATTTCACGCTACTTAAATTTTCGTAAATTATATAGAAGCCCTTAGTCAATTAAATTTTACAAACAGGCTTAGTAATTGAGTCAATTTCATTTTCGAACAGTACAACAGCTGCGTCTACTTTAACATAGTTGTTCTTTTTCACAAAGGCGTGTCAAGTGATATGTATTCATAATAATTCCGATACTATAATTTTCGTATTACTTGGCGCGCCTACATGGAGATGAAGCAACTGAAAAACTGTACAGTTGTTGCGCATGGGCATGGTGTGCGCTAACGCTTGGGTTCACGCAGTACGAGCTGACGCTGGTGGCATCTGATGGCCGCAACGAGAACTCAACAAAAGTTGTGGTACACGTGCTTGACATCAACGCCCTCCCGCCTCGGTTCACGGGAAGCGCTTACATCACTCAGGCCCTGGAGGAAACAGGGCCCTATCCCCATTCCCTTATACAGGTTTTGTTTTATTTTATTTTTTCTTTTTAAAATACATGTTTATTTCAGTAACAGTACCTACCTATATTAAATTTCATGTATTCATGAATAGTTACGGATTATTTATTTTTCACATTTACCTACTCGGTCATCAAGTTAACGTTCTTTTACTGTCTTAATATTTATTTAACATAATTAATCTTTTAATTTATTTATGCCATCTTCTACCATATATAATAAAATCTACATATTCATAAACGGAATAGACCTTATCCATAATTCTGGGAAATCTAGCCTGACAAGCTTACCGCCTACAATACTTATGTCATTTCAGTAAATTTTTCAACTTTTTTGTGCACTAAAAATCAATCTACATAATTATTATCTTAATTAATAGCTATTCTGTGAGTACCGGGTACCAACTACTTAATACGAGTCATTGACTTCAATATTCTTTTATAAGAAATAAATTATTTGATCTAGTAAATATGATATTCCTGTGATTAATTTCGCTACAAGCATCAATACTGTCCACCATTTACAATTGTGTTGTCCTCTTTAACTGTTTTGTTGTTGTTTATATTTATTACCCTGAATTTTTCTTTATTGTTATACATAATATGGCGTGTATTGAAATGTTTACTGTATATTCAAAAGTGTATTTCGCTTTGCCAAGCACGGAATTGCAAGCTTTTTACTTCGGGTATGTATTAATCAATGATTTTTGACACCTTGTCACTTGATTATTGTATGGTTTTTATTATGTAATTACACTAACGCATTGGGATACCACCTGTAATGTTAGTTGTAAGTTTTTGGAAATAAATAAGTAAATAAATATTTTACATTATGTAAAGCATGCTTAGTATAATTTACAGAGTTTTATTAATCAAATAACTAATTTGAAAAAATGTTTATATTTCGAATACAGCAGTATAAACCGCAAGAGCATCTTTTTAGTTATCTTGTAAAAACTTGGTCTTTGGCCGTTTTGATTTATTATAATTAAATTCATAGACCATATACAATTCACGTTTACGAATTTTAATAACGTTTATAATCTGTACACACAACAAAAATGTATTAAAATCCTGAAAAGCCCTACGTCAACTTTTGCATGCGGCAACCATTTTCGGAAATAACCTATCCCCCGTCCTCATTTGTAGTGACAAGATTTTTTTATAATTTAAGCGAGATTCGCAAATGATCCGAGTAATTATACAAACGTCGACCCTCTTCATTTCTCCGGCTCCAAAGAGTCCATCGTAATTGGGCGTGCCGTTTCTATATAATAGGCATATGATATTATATTGTCTAATCATTTGCTAGGTGATGTCGTTGCGCTTGTTATCGTTGATTTTCTTAACGTAACTAAACTTATTTTATTTTGTGATTTCTGACTTATCAAAATATAGTAATTGGAGAGATAAATATATAGCTTGACACATAAAAGTTTCAATAAAATACATATCCAGTGATATGGTTGACAATATTACGGCCTAATTAATTTCCTTTCATTATGTTAAACAGTGGAAATATTTTAAGTCTTACACTAACATAACTCCATGGCTGTAACATGGCTGGCATTTGCAAAAGTGACGTTTCCACGAGTAAGGGAACCTGTCAATACAATCATCTCATTAAGTACTAGTGACTTCTGGTCCCCGCTAGAGGCATTTTCTTTTTCGCTACCTTTGGAGTATATTATTCACGTATGACTCTCAAAGACCAAGTTCATCGAACTTATTAAATTGAAATAAATTAAAACAATCATTTTCAAATGGTAACTTAATGTAGTCATAACCAGATGTTTATATAACATTTTTCCAACTTCTCTACTTATTGAAATGAAAATTCGTGCCATGTAAATTGCTAAGAAATTCCAAACATGAATTTCAATTATTATTTTGGTGTAAAAACAGGTTACTGCTACCGATGGTGACAAAGATAGACAGCAGAATATCGTCTACTTCCTGACTGGCCAAGGTATCGACCCGGATAATCCCTCAAATAGCAAGTTTGACATAAATCGAACCACAGGAGAAATATTCGTATTGAAGGTATGTCAAAATACATATTTGTTCGATAATTATTTTTCATGTGTTACCTGTATCAAATTATAGCGTTTCCGCCATAGCACGGAACTAGAAAAAAAACTTCTATTTTAATTTTCTTGTTCAATTTAATATACTGAACAAAATGTTTTTCATGTCTCAAATATTCTCAAAAAAGCCGGCATTAAAACTATTACATATTTTCATATCCACAGCCTTTAGATCGTGATCAACCTAATGGACGACCACAATGGAGATTCACAGTTTTTGCTCAGGATGAAGGCGGTGAAGGCTTAGTGGGATATGCCGATGTCCAAGTTAACCTAAAAGACATTAATGATAATGCACCAATTTTCCCACAAGGCGTGTATTTTGGCAACGTAACTGAAAACGGAACTGCGGGCATGGTGGTCATGACTATGACAGCGATAGATTATGATGATCCTGCTGAAAGTAATAACGCCAAATTATGGTACTCAATTGAAAAAAACGTTATTGAAGAAGAAACTGGGTCACCTATCTTTGAAATTGAACCGGAAACGGGTGTTATAAAAACTGCTGTTTGTTGTTTAGATCGTGAAAGAACACCAGATTACTCGATACAAATAGTAGCCTCAGATGGTGGAGGATTAAAAGGGACAGGCACTGCTTCTATAAGAGTTAAAGATATAAATGATATGCCACCTCAGTTTACTAAAGACGAATGGTTCACAGAAGTCGATGAAACAGATGGTACAAATTTACCAGAAATGCCAATTCTTACGGTTACTGTACACGATGAAGATGAAACAAATAAATTCCAATACAAAGTTATTGAAAACAGTGGATACGGTGCGGATAAATTTACAATGGTCAGAAATAATGACGGAACTGGTTCGCTAAAAATCGTTCAACCGCTAGATTACGAAGATCAGCTACAAAGTAACGGTTTTAGATTTAGGATTCAAGTTAATGATAAAGGTGAAGATAATGATAATGATAAGTATCACGTAGCATATTCGTGGGTGGTAGTTAAATTAAGAGATATAAATGACAATAAACCACAATTTGAGCGCGCTAATATAGAGGTATCCGTGTATGAGAATGCAGAAGTTGGTAAGAGCTTGGAGACATTTAAAGCTACCGACCCAGATCAAGGGGGGAAAAGTAAAGTGTCCTACGCTATTGATAGATCATCTGATAGAAAAAGACAATTTTCAATTAATCAGGAAGGCACTGTCAGCATTCAAAGATCGTTGGATAGAGAGGACACACCTCGACATCAAGTCAAAATTTTAGCGATTGATGATGGTGTGCCTCCAAGAACTGCTACAGCTACATTGACAGTAATTGTACAAGATATTAATGATAATGCTCCGACATTCTTAAAAGATTATAGACCGGTATTAACAGAACATATTACTCCTAAAAAAGTTGCTGAAATCTTGGCAACAGATGATGATGACAGATCCAAAAGTAATGGTCCACCGTTCCAATTTAGACTTGACCCTGGTGCTGATGATATTATCAGAGCATCCTTTAAAGTAGAACAAGACCAAAAAGGTGCTAATGGAGACGGAATGGCTATTGTCTCCTCTTTACGATCTTTTGACAGGGAACAGCAAAAGGAATACTTAATTCCTATTATAATTAAAGACCATGGAAATCCAGCCATGACTGGAACTAGTACACTAACCGTTGTAATAGGTGATGTAAATGATAACAAAATGCAGCCAGGATCGAAAGAAATTCTTGTATACAACTATCAAGGTCAAGCACCAGATACTGAAATTGGAAGAGTTTATGTATATGATCTCGATGATTGGGACCTACCCGATAAGAAATTCTTTTGGGAAAGTTCAGAACATCCAAACTTCACTTTGAATGAAGAAACAGGTATGATACAAATGAAACACAAAACAAGAGAGGGTCGATATCACTTGAAATTCAAAGTTTATGACCGAAAACATACACAAACAGATGTACCGGCTAATGTAACTGTTTATGTCAAGGAAATATCACATGAAGCTATTATAAACTCTGGATCAATTCGGATATCAGGTATTTCGGATGAAGATTTCGTTCGAGTGTGGAACTATAAAACTCTTAGTGTTTCCAGGAGTAAATTAGATATATTTAAAGACAAATTAGCAGACTTACTAAATACAGAAAGGGAAAATATTGATATATTTAGTGTACAACTTCGAAAGAAACACCCACCAGTCACTGACATACGTTTTTCAGCACATGGTGCCCATTATTATAAGCCTATTAGATTAAACGGCATAGTACTTATGCATCGGGAAGAAATAGAACGAGCAGTGGGAATCAATATAACTATGGTCGGTATTGATGAATGTCTTTACGAAAATCAAATGTGTGAAGGATCTTGCACAAATATCTTAGATATTAGTAATTTACCTTATATGGTTAATGCTAATAAAACGGCTCTAGTGGGCGTTCGGGTTGATGTGATCGCTGAATGCACCTGCGGAGCGAGAAACTTTACTCAGGCAGAAACGTGCCGGAACTCACCTTGTTATAACGGAGGTAGATGTATAGAAGGAAAATATGGATTAACGTGTTCATGTCCTCCAGGATACACTGGCCCTAGATGTCAACAAACGTCTAGAAGTTTCCGAGGTACTGGCTGGGCTTGGTATCCTTCATTGGAAATGTGTGACAGTTCTCATTTAAGCTTTGAGTTTATAACAAGAAAATCTGAAGGAGTATTATTGTACAACGGACCTATAGTACCCCCGGAAGCTGAAGAAATAATGGTTTCAGATTTCATTTCTGTTGAACTAGAACGGGGTAATCCACGACTATTAATTGATTTTGGTTCGGGTACACTAGAATTGCGAGTAAAAACCAAAAAGTCATTGGATGATGGAGAATGGCACCGACTAGATATTTTCTGGGATACTGAAAACGTCAGAATGATAGTCGATTACTGCAAATCAGCAGATATACAAGAAATGGAAGATGGCACTCCCCCAGAATTTGACGACTCCACATGTCAAGCTACTGGGACTATTCCACCGTTTAATGAATATTTGAATGTAAATGCTCCATTACAAATTGGAGGTTTATATATAGAACATTTTGACCCTACACATTATCACTGGCAATATATGCCTATCGGTAAGGGATTCGATGGATGCATTCGAAATTTGATTCATAATAGCAAATTATATGACTTGGCTCACCCAGGACTTTCCAGAAATTCTGTAGCGGGGTGTCCGCAAACGGAAGAAATATGTATTCAAGGTGATACTACCTCGAGATGTTGGGAACATGGAACATGCGTAGGTAGTTTTACTGAAGCAAGATGTCAGTGTCATCCGGGTTGGACAGGTCCGTCGTGCAATTTACCTACTACACCTACAAGTTTTAGACCCCAGAGTTACGTAAAGTTTGCTTTAAGTTTCGAACCTGATAGATTTAGTACACAAATTCAACTTCGATTTAGAACACGCGAACCACACGGCGAACTTTTTCGAGTTAGCGATCAACATAATCGAGAATATGGCATACTTGAAGTCAAAGATGCAAGATTACATTTCCGATTCAATCTCAACTCCTTACGTACGGAAGAACGAGATGTTTGGCTTAATTCAGTGGCCGTTGATGACGGTCAGTGGCATATAGCTCGTGTCAGTAGATATGGAAGCGCCGCTACACTTGAAATCGACGGTGGAGAAGGGAGAAGATATAACGAAACGTTTACATTTGAAGGCCATCAATGGTTATTAGTTGATAAACAAGAAGGCGTCTATGCAGGTGGCAAAGCCGAATATACAGGAGTTAGAACATTTGAAGTGTATGCTGATTTCCAAAAGGGTTGCTTGGATGATATTAGATTGGAAGGAAAGCATCTACCGTTACCACCAGCAATGAATGGGACGCAATGGGGTCAGGCAACCATGGCTCGGAATTTGGATAGGAACTGCCCATCTAACAGCCCCTGCATCAATGTTCACTGTACTGAACCATTTGTTTGCGTCGATCTCTGGAATGAATATGAATGCACGTAAGTAACTTTTGTACATAAACATACTACATATATTAACTTGATTCCATATAACCTATCTCTCTTTTCGTATTTGATGAAGTAATAAAAGGTTTATAAAAGTTGAAATAATGAAAATGTAAAGAAATATACAAAGGAAATGCAGCTATTTATAACATGCATTCATATATTCAACGTCGCAAAAAACTTTCTTATGGCATAACTTTTATTTTAAGTTGAGATGAAATAGGATATGAAATAAATTGTTAAACTTATAAGTGTACTAACTTGGTATTTTTTAAAACGCGCACTGAGTTCTTTCTCTATATGTAATATAAATTATATTTTATAACTGCTGTTTAATTTATTCATATTTATATCCTATGTAAATATTATTATTGCGTCATTGTATAACTGCAAAATCGTCAATAACTAAAACTTTGTAGTTTTTGTTTTTATATCTAAATGCTTTGATATGTCTTTTACGGCTTTTATATATCACAATATTTTTATTAATCAATAATAATTTATTTATGATGTGTATATGTTAAAATATTGGAATGGTGTTTAGTTGCGGTGAGGGTTTGGTATTGTCACCGGACGGCAAAGGTTGCGTTGACAAGAACGAATGTCTCTACTTTCCGTGCCGCAACGGCGGCTCTTGCGTCAACCGGGAGCCCGGCTACCGCTGCCACTGTCCCGACGGATTCTGGGGCGAGAACTGCGAACTCGTTGCGGAGGGCCGTACGCTGAAGCTCAGCATGGGCGCCCTCGCTGCCATCCTCGTCTGCCTACTTATTATTATGAGTGAGCACTAGTCTTACCACACTAAGCGTGACCCATATGTCCACTCCCTCCACCATCTCACCGTCGCACCTCGTCTATGTATCGCCGTTCATTACTATTATAGATGTATCTGTATATTATTAGCTGTGGTATTAGATATGAGTATAGTAGTGCATGCTTCACAAGGGGCTCAGTGCGCGCGGGTATCGTCGACGGAGAGGTAAAGCGCACATTGTGCAGGTGTCCCGGTGGTTCAACTCGTGCCGGCGGCACATGTGTCAACGTGAATGAATGCGTGGAAAACCCGTGCCTCAACGGAGGCACGTGCCTGGACCGCGAGCCGGCCCGCCGCTACGACTGCATTTGTGCATTCGGCTATACCGGCCACGAATGCGAACTGGAGCTACTTGCCTCTGGAATCATCACGCCCTCCAGAGATTTCATTATAGCTATCATTGTCTGTTTGTTTTTGCTTCTAGGTGAGCACTATCATTCATTACATTGCATGCTTCGTCACTTACTTCCAAACATTTACAGTCATCAACTGTCGATGTAATTTACAAACAATGTTATTGACGCAAACACTCAGTAATACCTTAAATTGTTTTTAGTAACTGACGAGTTAATTCTTTGTTAGATATACGAAAAAATGTAAACGTATATATTTTATTAAGCAGTATGTATAAAAATAGTGTTTCAGAAATAGAACATTCGAAAAGATTTTTAGTAGAAAAAAATTATAGCATCTTTAGAGTATTAAAATTATTTAAATAATTTCGATGTTTAATCATTTCAACTGGCGG
Organism: Aspitha aspitha aspitha; assembly: GCA_018246895.1. Taxonomy (NCBI): domain Eukaryota; kingdom Metazoa; phylum Arthropoda; class Insecta; order Lepidoptera; family Hesperiidae; genus Aspitha; species Aspitha aspitha. The sequence continues at coordinate 19,811 of DWGJ01000389.1, forward strand.
AACGTTTAAATCTACATATTAATATATCTACGATACATGTTATGACGGTCGGCGGGATACTCTATTGTGAAATAATAAATTTGTAAACCCTTCGCAATGAATTTACCAACTGCAAGCTTCAACACTAATGGTTGAACGAGTTACTATTTGTAGTGCACGTGTATGTAACAAAAAACTTGAATTTAACATTGATTTCAAAGAAAAGAGTTTCAATGCAATTGCCGACTCTGTCATCCTTTTAATTTTTTTACTAAAGATGCTGTAGCACATACGAGTAAATGAGATATGTAAATACTATTACATTATTGACAAGTAAATAACTATTGACAAGTAAAATAAAAGTATTTGTAAATACAAAAATGAAATAGGTATGTGGCGTAGTGTTAAATGTACGTTGTCAAAAATTGTATGAAAATAAAGAAATTAATCGTTTTATCCATGTAGTGAAATTTTACTAAACTGTATATGACATGTAATAATAATATTAGTTAGATTGTTGATGTAGCCATTCATCCATATCAAAATAAAATTTACATAAATTCAAACATTATACATAAAGTTAACATGCAAATTTGTTTACCACCCCTATAGTATGACAGCTAGTGGGAGCCACTCTTGTAATAAATAACAATTTCGATGTTATTTATAAGATAAATGAATAATGTTTAAACATTATGTGGTTTGTGTTATCGGAGTTGATTTATGGTTTTATTTTGCAGTCTTGGTGCTTGTATTCGTGGTGTACAATCGGCGACGCGAAGCTCACATCAAGTATCCAGGGCCCGATGATGACGTCCGCGAAAATATTATCAACTACGATGACGAAGGCGGTGGTGAAGATGATATGACCGCTTTCGACATCACGCCCCTTCAGATCCCGATCGGAGGACCTCTGCCTGACCATGTACCACCGAAATTACCTTGTGAGTTATTAATCACTAAACCTTTATTTTTAAGAGCTGACAAGTTCATGTTAATTATATGACTAAAATTGGAACCCTCCTTCCTACGTTTGCGTACAACGATTAGATTTGGACATTTGTACAAATATTTGTAGCGTAGCGTAGTGCTGATATTGTATTTAACAATATTAAATAAACCTATAAGACATCCATATATTCCAATTATTTGTTTATTTTCTTTATTTGTAGACCAATAACAGTATATCTATAACACTGAAAATAAATGCTTAATTATATCTTATTATAAATTAATGTAATAGCAGAAAACTGAATTATGAAATATCTATCGATAATATTTATGATTCAATAAATTTTTTAGGCACATCATATGATTTACCTAAAACATGTACAGAATAGAAAACATAGCAAAGTAAATACAATTTCTACCAATACAGTAGGAAATTTGCAGTTAAATTAAGAAGGTATAAGAAAATACATAAACTTATATTTACGTACTCGGTATTTTATAAATTACTACGAACCATGCTGACCTACCTACCTTTCTTTTTTGTTAAACTTGGGACTTACGTTTGAATACAATCTCTCGTGAAACTTTTGACATTTATGTATCTTGTAAAGAATTATAGTATCGTTTTGTAGGTAATTCTATACCTAAAAACGTCTTCATTATCGTGAACTTACCAATCTCTCTAATGATCTTCCTAACTTGTTGTATGTAAAATAATACTGATATACGTACCTAAGCGAAACACAAAAAGAAGAAAATATAACAAAGACATTACGAATTCAAAAAGAATAAGCATAAATAATCTGGTGTCATTCCTGTCACTGAACCGTGAATGACAAGGAGACAACAAAAATTCAACGTCGACAAAACTGACATATTTATGAATACTTTTGAAAAGTTTCTGAGGCAGGTTTATAATCAGTGAAAGTACGCTACGCACATTTCAACCTATTGTCGCGCTTTGAATATAAATATATCAAGATAATAAACAACCATCCATTTACGAAATTTGTAATGTTTCGCTTGCGTCATCTACAGGCGAGACCTCTGTAATTTTTTAAAATAATAGGTAAAGAATGCATATGTGTATAATCACAAAGTCCCGTAATAATTATGCTGTGCTGTCACAGCTGCCATCTTTTATATTATAATCCTAACAATATTTTTGTTTCCATTTACACAAACATTACTTATAAGTCACAAGAGGAGATCCATAACAGATTAAATTTTTAACAAAGTAATTACACGAGTTAAATATCTGTTCAGGCTTCATCCCACAGTATTATACATTGTTATACAGTTTCCGGGGGTTCGGGCTACGTGACATACATACAAGGCCAAAAATGCCAGCTTGGTCTGTAATGAACAAAATAGATCTGTACAATGGTTAGTCACTTAGCCATATGCATGCAATGACGAAGTATATTGTAGTTTAAGTTCGAGTCAATATTTGTCACAAATTTGACATACATAATAACTGTATAAAATATATAAATATACCCTTTTGTAATATAACCCTTTTGATAATAAACCACAATGCTGCGTACTGAAGTTTTATATCGGCTGCCTTTAATTAATGTTTTGTGTAAAATTTCACAGCGGTTCACACAACCAATAGGAGTTTGTGTATTAATTCCCATGTTTATTGCAAGAAATTTCCTGTAATTAGCTTTTCTATAGCTGTATTTAACTTAGAACCATACCATAGACAAACGTCTATTGATTAAATAGTCTCCTTTTAAACGATTCTCAGCCTTTTGATGTTTATAGATTACACAAGCGATACCCTTGTAAATGTCATATGTCCGTCTATTGGACCGATCGGCATAGCCTCAGGAGTTTGAAAGCCATTTTGGTAAAATTTCGCACAGACCCTAACTAATCAAAAAGTTGTCTCCTGTCTAGTGGGATGCTTAAGTTCGAAATATGACGTTTGTGTCCATAGCAATTCAGTCTTAACGGATATATATAAAGTTACGTATAATGTCAACTTAGAGTAGGTCGGGTTACGTTGAAAGGGCTTACAAGTCGGCTTATTTGTACTATTTCATTTACGGTTTTTGTTTTTCTTGTCATATGTTCTATGAAACCACATGCCTGCATACGTAAGAGGCAACGGAAATTTATGCATAAATTAGTTTAAAAAAGTAATTGTACATTAATTTTACAGAGACAATAAAGTAATCTTGGATTTTTTTCGATCCTTTTATTGGTCCATTATTGCCCCAGGTATGCTTTCTTGGTGAGAGCGTTTTAGGCCATAGTCTACCACGCTGGCCAAGAGCGGATTGGTAGACTTCACACACCTCAAAAATATTATATATTGTACATTGTAACATCTCTAAAGTGTACAGGTTTTCTCATAATGTTATCCTCCACCGTTGGACTTTTTGAACTTCTTAAATTTCCTTCGTTTAAACTCATATATTATTAATCCGCATTATATATATTTTGTTATAGCCACCCCATCACTTTAGATGTCATTGGCGTACAATTACTCGTATTACGTAGAAATGGTCCTCGTGATATTACTGTATTAATAGTACCTATGTCCTTAACATTTAATGGTAATACGAAGTTCATAAATAGAAATGTACTTTTATTTATCCTAGAAATAATTTTATTCCTAGAAACTCCACAAAATTTATTACCATGTTGGAATAAAATCCTCGGTTACTATACAAAAGTAAAACAAATCTGTATAACTGGAACTCAGTAAACAAGTATTCATTAAGAGAAAAAGGAATAATGAAATAAAATAATTTGTTGCTTTTATAATTACCATGGTTAATGGTGCTATAAATGTGAAGCAGTAAACGCAGCAGATTTACTATACATTTTTGTTTATGATAATGTACCCAATCCCGGCCTTCTGTGGGTACTTTATACAAATGAAGTGTTTATTCCTAAATTTAATTAATACTTACTTGGAATTATGTATGTTGTAAAATAAACACATAAAACATAAATACAAGGAAGTGGTAAAAACGCTGTAACCCGGAAAGATTAATATTGGCAATCGGATTTATGAAAGTAATTTGTGGCATAAAGGTACCTACAATCAAACAAAGTTACAGCGGCCTCACAACTGAAAATGTAGGGTTAAAGGTTTCAACAAGTTCTGTATCGATCAACAGATCCTTTGATGGGTGTTGGACTGGGTGTCGGACCGATCGGGGTGGGCGTGGGCCCAGGCGTGGCGGTGCCGCTGCCGGGCGAGACCAACGTGGGCATGTTCATCGAGGAGCACAAGAGACGAGCCGATAGCGATCCTAATGCGCCCCCTTTCGACGATCTGCGCAATTACGCTTATGAGGGCGGCGGCAGCACGGCCGGATCACTGTCGTCCTTGGCATCAGGTACGTAACTGACTTTACATTACGTGCTTATTTTACGTTTCTTTTATATAACGTTCCTTCTTTTACGTACGTACAGCAGTACAGTAGTATTAGTTCAAGCCAACAGCAGTTTCTGAAACACAGTACGGGTTCCATAAGGTTTACTTACAGAATGCTATGTAGGTTTTTAGAACACATTGTATGAAACGTAAGGCCCAACGTTCAACGATTTCCTGCCCACTTGACACAATCTTTCGTCAGTCCTTTGAAAAGTTACTCACACAAAAAATATTGAGCCGTAAAATTTGTGCATGAACATGAAATTTAATTTGGGAAAGCTCTTGATCCATTACATCGAGCCGGTTACGGTATTGTTTCAAAGGGATAATTCGATTTCATTGTTCAACAGGTACCGATGATGAGACACAGGAATACGATTATCTGGGCGCTTGGGGACCGCGTTTCGAGAAGCTGGCGGACATGTACGGGCCGGATATGGACGAGCAGTTGTAAACGATTCAGCTTCCCACGCGCGTCACACGGCGCAAATTTTAGTCAATTGTCTCCCACTATCCTACACATTGAGCCTCTCCGGAGCGGCCCGGGAGTACACGCTGCATCTCGCGGAGTTTCATTTGACCCTGGCCAGGCGACCCCGGCGAGGAGGATCCCACACCAGCCCGTGACATGCGATTCTTATCAATTTTGTACGAGTTTATTTGTATCGTAATAGACGTGTTTAGCTTAAGTCTCTACTCGTTTAAGGCATATACTTATTTAATTGCGTAATTTTTATAAAGTTTAAACGTATATCTTCACCAAATATTTGATATAAGTTTTATTCGAGTAGCCATATTATGAGTCAATATTTTATTGGAAGTTACGGACATAAGGAGATTTCTGCAGGAGGGCCAGACGTGAATCTGATTCGTGGGTGTTTGTAGATAGTGTGCTATAAATGTGAATAATTTATACGAGTATTTTGTAAGTACACAGCTTTACGTGGTATCTCAATGAACGGCCCTTCCGCATTAAATCAAAATACCTATAATTAAAATATATGTTATATTTTATATTAATAATAATGTTAGAGAAAACTGTCTGATGGACATCGAGTTTATAACGCTCATTCGATATTAGAAACGTTTAGCGGGGATGTATGTAAATACGACTAAACTGTAACATTATGCCCCTGCTTTAGTGAAATAAAATCGACATACTACTCAAAACTTCAGTACATAACTGTAAGCGAAGTGTACAGTGACCGGTGTTCCTCTCCTATCGTCTCTATGTAGTGGTAGTTGATATATTTAGTGTCCGCGGACGGGTACGGTCTCGTAACGGTAGGTTACTATTATAGTCTGGTCGTGGTTAAGTTCGGAATGTATGCGTAATGGTGACTGTGAAAAGGTGCGTAAGAATATTTTAAATGAAAGGCGGCGGGCGAGAGGAAGGTTGCGAGAGGAGCGCGGCAGCGGCGCGAGGGACAAGGGGGCGAGGGGCGAAGGCGCCGCGGGATGGGACTGTGCCAATTTATTAACATTATCGACGCAGCTAATGAGCGTAGGAATAAGTGTTTGCACTTTATTTATTCATATATTTAAATATAAATTTAGTCGCACCTAGGAAAATATCAATAACGTACTAAGAGTGTTGTGCTAGATTATTATTATTATTCCATCGATTTTGACGTGAGATAGTTGATGCAACCGTTAGAAGTCACTAATTTAATGCTAATTTTAAGAATTTATAGTAAAATAATTAAATAAATTACAGGTTTTATGAAACTGTCTCACTTCGACATCGAATTAGGATCAGTGTAAATTATAGAATATACTGAATTATGTTAAAATGACTGATTTTATTATGCGTTTGAAAGCCTAAGATTTTGTAGACTCGGTTGTTTAATTATAGACTTCGACTACCTATTGTAAGTACACCTCTAGTTTGCACCAAAACAAATATTCAAGTCATCAATAATAAAGCAATGCTCGTTAATTACTATTCGTGTAAGTAGATTGATAGTTAGTGAGAAGGCAACGGGATAAGTTTACGATTATTTGGTAACATTATCATTGTCATTACACTGCCAGTAATCATATAGACGAATTGTGGTAAATAGTGTTTCGGTCCGATTTTATATTTGATTCTTATACAAGTTTGTATTTATAAGTTTTTTGAAATGTTTTACGATAAAGTGATACTTCCCTTTCTACCGCAGTATTGTGCGTGAACAGCACAAAACGTCTAATTTCGTTTTCTTTTCTGCTCTGTGTCGTCTCAATGCGTGTACCTTCGTCACTCTCTGCGTTCATACCACGTCGGCGCTTGTCGGGACTTATTTAATTATAACAGTACGTCGCAGGCAAAAAACAAGGTGGCATATTAAATAAAGATCGCGTTGCGGCCGTGGTTGCGCAATCTGCAATGCTTTCGCTGCTACATCCGTCACGAGAGAGCGCGCACTCCCCACGCTGGCTGCACTAAGTATTTCGCTTTAAATTTAATGTCCAATTATATCATTGTACCCAGTACACACGTGTACACTAATTTAGACAGCAGAGCACACAACCCCAGTACAAATGTAAAAGGTGCGAGCCACCGACACCGCAAAAGGTGCACGTCATTTTATTTTAGACATTAATTAATTATACCTACATAGTTATGTTTTCTTTCCACTGTGATTATTTAGTTGTACAACACTGACAATTACATAAAATAATTAATAAAAAAAGTAAAAAAAGCTACACGTTTTTTATTTCTTTTCCTTTATCAACCCTGACACCATAATAAGTCATAGACTTAATATTATGACGAAGCAGATATAAAAATGTAAGTTACTTAACTGTTACGAAGTTGCCTGGAAGAAATAATGTCTTTGTAGGTGTTAACTGAACTTTGTTAAAAGGATTTTAATATTTCCATACGACCACGTACCTATGCTCTTCGCGATTTATTCGAAACGTTCACTTTGATTAAACATACCTATATTTTTTACATAGATAATCCTTCAGTTTTATCCTCATTTGCAAAGACAGAGATTTGAGGTACCTATTTGGTAGGTTTACTTACTCGTAAGTATAAAGATGTAAGTAATAATATAAGCGATGGCAATAATTTATTTATGGCGATGGTTTATTTGTGGAACAAGTACTACCATCATATGGCAGTACTGTTTCATATGAGCTCGATACTATTTCAATATTAAATTTCAAACACAATCTGCTTAGCGATTTGACCATGAAAGCATAGCATAAACACGATTAGTATGAATTATAGACATTTTTAGTGAATATAAAGGCTTTTGTAGAGTAGTCGATCGTCTTTTTTCGTTTAATTATAACACTGTCTTGATTCTGTGTATACCTAATACTGGTAATTTAAATAGATATTTTGGAGATCCATTAATAGGTACAATGTACTTACTAGGGAAATTTTAGTTCTTAAAAAAAATTGTGTTTAAATGAATTGTTTAAATGAAACGAAGTCGCGATTAATGTACCTATGTACTTGACTCGTCGGAATATAAAAATAACAGGCACAATGTTTGTGCTACTGTATAGAGTTCTTCCGATGTATTACAGAGTTGTCTACCTGCACAATGCGGCCAAATGGTACATAAACCAATTCGAATTAAATTCTTATATCAAGAAGTTTAAATAAATGGTATTGAAGGGTGCATATTGTCTCTCTAGGCAAGGTTACTAAAATTTCATTACCAGTGTTTGACATGAACTAGCTAATACAGGTTTTTAAAAGGTATTTGACATATTGAGGCGAGATTATATCTTACGTAGGTAATACAAGTACCTCCCATATTCAACCACGCTGGAGTCCTTGAATAAAAAAAAATAACTGAAATAAAATATAAACTTAACGTTTTTTTTATAAAAACTTGTATTGGCCCATTTGCCCCTTTTTTAAATTCAACTATTTGATTTACAGAACATCATAGTATTACTTTCACGTTGTCAACAAAGTTTTCTTAAGGTCGGTAAGCCTTACGGTCGATATATCACTTAAGTCGTTAGCTTGAGTCATTGATTCCTTTATCCCCATTAAGGTAGCGGTTCGTGCACACATTCAATACACCGGCACACTGTGTTGTCACTGGCTTATGTATCTGTTTGTTTTCGATGTGGGCGGACGGTAATCTGCTCTCAACTCGAACATGGCTAAACTTAAACATCAATACTCGGCTCGGACTAAATGCAAAGCCGTAATAGCGACGTGTTTGTGTTGTTGTTAGGGATACACTGTACACACACAGCTAAGGGGTTTTTAAAAGGTTGAAACATTCATGCATTACGTATATTATTTGTACGTAAATCTCAATTACATTAATATTAATAATATTTTGGAGTTTCCACACATGGCTATCTTATTCTAAATAATTGGTACCAGACAGCTGAAAAACTACACATTTACTAAATACTTACATATTTTTTTTAACATCCAAACTAATACTTGTATTCAGAACGATCGCTTCCAACACATAGAATGTAGGTATGTTAACAATCTTACTGTCCGTCAAATGTGTTTTGACTGCAGTCTTAAGTATATACATATATGTACGAGTCTGTACATATCTTTAGTGTTAGTGTACTACAGTGATTAGATCAGTTATACGATCTCAAATGCTTCACTAACAACCACTCGGCGGCTTCGAGTGAGGTATTGACAATACAATCATCTCTTATGATGACAAAGCTAGGTAATCGGAGGCCTAGAACTAGTCAGATGAATAACTTTCTAATATATTCATGTAAAATTCTATGAACGTCGGTACTAGTGCCATAAAAATTCTATTTACACGTAGGTATGTATTACTTTGTGCCTATATTAAATGTAAATATTGTTCCATTATTGCTGTGAAAAAATTTACACTATAATGAAGGGCACTGCAAAGGTTAATAGAATAAAATAAAACGCAGATACATTATATATCTGAATTTAAATTAGAAAAAATTTAATTGGTAGGTATAATATATGTATGAATATACATATATGTATACATAGGAACAAACATACCTACTACTTCAAATTAATTCAAATCAATGTTAAGTTTTAAAAGAAAATCAAATCCTGTGATAAAATGGAAAAATGTACGGTTTACGCCATCTCGTGTTCCTGTTGAAGGCAACTAATGATGAAATGTTGCTTTATTTGTAGGTCTAGTTACCTTTAGGAGCAAGAATTATAATTTATCTCTATTTCTCCGAACAACTGTTGTAAGGAGATTAATCAGAATGTATTGCGAAAAATATATTTTATTCAAAACTGTAAGTAGGCACCTAGAATCTACTCGTACATGTGTAAATAACAATGAAAGACTAATAAGGCATTTGTGGCAACGACTCATACCTAGGTTTATGAAGAGGGTACTGACCATAAAAAGTATTGGTCAGTACAGTACTCGTAGTATTAAACGATCAAACTATTGAGAATATTCACTTTGACTACCGTACTACTATTGTTGTAGCTACTGGTCTTGAAATTGCTTGACATTGGAATACTCAACAGTGTGAATGTGTTGGTCAGCACCAGGTATAGTGTAGCATTACTGTTACTGTGAAACCTGGCAAAGAGCACCGCTCTAATCTTTCCAACCATTGTCCATAAACCGTGCAAACGAGGACGGACTGAGCGATGTGAATTTAGAATTATTAAATGAATGTCATTGTAACAATAAATCACTTGAACTATTGTTTTTAGGGTCGGCGCTTTCGTTCCTTGAATAATGGTAGATTCGTAACAAAGCGAATTAAAGGAAGCAATTGACGAAGGTACCCGCGAACAATAACTTCGAGTCTCCCTTTCACTGATAATAACAAATTTTCTCTAATTGCATTTTCATTTCAATTTGCTTAAATGTTAGCAGAAGCATGTAGGCAAATAAGATCGGAGTTATATCTGACTTTCGTAGTTTTTACTTAAGCTCATTTTATATGCACTGAAATCCTAACTCAGTCGTCAAGACTATTATTTCAATTGAAGGGTTATCTACGAGTAGGTACGTCTATTAGATAGATGTTATTTAGTAGTCACAAATAAACCTGACTAACCGACATGTCGCCGCTATCTGTCAAGTTAACATAGGTTGCTCTGCCCTCCGTTGTCACTGATCGTAACAAAATTCCATCGACATTTTTGTGTTTTTACGGGTACGTTACGCTGCCGTTACCACTTGTTATGTTAAATTTATTAAATCACCTATAGAGCCAGTTAAATAAATGTCTTTTATTTTTGCAATGTTAACATAAGATGTGTTTATTACTTACTAATTTTTGATAAAGTTCAAGGAAAAGTCCTCAAGAATTTGTCATTTGCGAAAATAATCTGTGTGTCGCTGAGTATTGACGGGACTAACCGTAGTAGATAGGTATCAACCAAGACCGAGCTAGCTGCGTTCCACAGAAATGTGTCCATAACTAAGTTTACTTTACGAGAGCTCGTATATCTGAGCCGAGACACTCGACAATTTGTAATCAACACCAACGCGAGTAATCGATCGGAAGTAGACACACGTAAATAACTAGAAACCAACTTGCGTGATCGTCAATGAGCCTGTATAATCTAAAAACATTGATATAGAGGTCACTTATTACATTAATCTTAAAGGATAACAGTATGTTACAGGCTTTTTTTTATATGTATAAAACTAGTGGACCTGACCACTCGTAGCCGTGGTTATATATGTCAAATCATATATTATGTCAAATATCGTATATTCAGAAATGTATTTTATGTAAGTTGGATCAAATAATAGATATGTACAAAAGTTCATTGAAATCGGTTCAATGGATTCGGAGATTATCGCAAACAAACAATATATTATATTATAATATAATAATTATTAACAGCCTTAAAATAATACACAATATTCCGTGTATTTTTGTAATAACATAACATGTTTATAAACATCTACGTACTTGTAGTTTATTTAAATAAGGAAATCACAGTCTCGAAGACGATAGCATCCAAGAGCTGAAATTTCGTTTAATTCAAACGATTGTTACAGAAACTGTATAAAGTCACGTTCCTAACACGCCTGTTAAACTTGACGTAGTTTCCTAGATATAAACGAAAATTTGTTTGTTTTATTCAAGTGAGTATTCGATATGAATTTCGTGTTAGTATTACTATTGACTATTCCACCTCATTTTATTCTTATTATTGAATGTTAAGTAAAACAAAATAATTGTCTAAAGCGGGCATCGGCGAAGCGTTGGTCGGCCGGTTAATACGAGTACGGCGATTTACATAACAAAAGGAACAGCCTCACTGCTCTTACCGTATGACGGCCGCTCACCACAAAAGCTGAATGATTTGTGTTTTTCAAAATACCTGCCTATGCATTATGAATAGAGGCAGTAAAAGCACCTGCCACAACGTACCTATGTTTCTTGTAAGTGAACTTAGGGAATAAAATCCTATTGTGAAAAAATGTGAGGAAATAAATGTTACTGTGTCCACAGTTCACAGCGACAAACGCACTACACGCGCCATATGAAATACATATATGTTGCATAATGGTGTTTTGCCAAGCATTACGTTTTTAATTTTTTAAATTACAATAGAGTAGCAAATGAGCAGGCAGCAGTCACAAGTGGCTGCTGCCGCCCATGGACATCTGTAACCGACTCCTAACAGGGCTG
>DWGJ01000390.1:0-31656 GCA_018246895.1 Aspitha aspitha aspitha
AACAATTGTGCTCATCACACAAATGTTTGTCCTGGGTGGGAATCAAACCCACGACCTTTGGTTTTGCAGTTAGGGTCTTTAACCACTCGACCACGGGGCCAGTCAATCACACAGTCCCATTTCTGCAGCCCTGTTGTTAAAGAATACTCACCAACTAATTCTTATTAACACCTGATACTAACTGAATTCACACTAACAGTCCCTACAGCCCTGTTAGAGGTCGATTGCAGATGTCCATTGGCGACAGTACCACTTGTGACTGCTGCCAGCTCGTTTGCTACTCTCTTCAAATTAAAAAAAAAACCATTGCTTCTGTTACGATAACATTATCAGAAGGGGCCTTAAATTCGTAGACGTTTTTGATAACCAACAAATGTCTTACTGCCAGACGGGAGAAGTGAATTAATTTCATGTTTCTTCATTCAAATGTCTCAGAGGCATCTTATAATTGATAACAATATTAAGTTACTCGCTATGTAAGGTGATTCCAATGCCGTGACCAGAAAACATTTTTGGATGGTTCTACAAAATTAACGTACGAATAACAAACGCGTGTTTTCATTGCAATGATACAGGGAACATTAGTTTTCTATTATTCATTTTATTTCTTTATTCGGTTACAAATAAGAAGGTTTGGAGTAATAGCGCAGCTAGGTATACTTATAAGCTTTTGTTTGTAATATTCGGAATTGTGAAATCTATACTAATATTATAAAGCTGAATAGTTTGGTTGAACGCGCTAATCTCAGGAACTGCTGGTTCGAATAGAAAAATCATTTTTATGTTTAATAGTCCATTTCTCGAGGAAGGCTGTAGGCTATATAACATCAAGCTATGACTAACAGAAGTGGAGCTGCAATGACAAATTTTGCAAAAACGGGAAAATATTGATTTCCACGCGGGCGAAGCTACTGCCACAGCTAGTATACATATATAATAGTTTTATAATAATTAATAGTTTTATAGTTTTCTAATGTATGCGCATAAGTTATGTTACAATTCAATTTAATTGATCTCACGCAATTTTTATATTTTTTCTTGTTTTTTGTCTTAAGAGTGGAATTGTTTTATTTGCTAAACTTGTTTTATTACAATTAGATGATGTTGCATTGTGAGCATGTTGTCTTCACTTGTAATTGTGCTGGCACTTGGCAGTGTGTAGGCTAACTTGTTACTGTAATAATCATGTAAGAGTGTACAGTAAGTGACCTAATTAAATAAATAAATAAATAATGGTATGCTTTAGAGACGTTAATTGCTAAGTGTACGCGAACACGGTTTGACTTTCAGCTGATATCACCACCACCGATCGTATCGGATCGTTTCGTGACCGGTGGTCAGTGAACCGGGCGACGGCGGTCGTGTGGTGGTACACCCGCAGCGACCTCACACGACCCGTGTCCGTGTCACATTATTACTATTAATAATAATAACAACGTGTCAGATTCGAAATCGAACACAGCAGTGACAGCTTAGTGCTTCGAATTTCAATCTTGCACGCGAGGCATTCTGGGTTTAAATCATCTGACTTTTTAAATTTACGTATGTTACATAAATGAAAATTCAAATATCACTCGATACGAGGTCTATTTATAGCGACCAAAATAACTCTAGAAGTAGCCTCCATCTAGAGGTGTACAGGTAAAGTTTTCGCGTTATTTCGGACTAATTCAAAACCAAATATTTTCTGCCATCAATGTTTACTGTCAGTGGGAATTGGTCCCAGAGCATTAGTCAATGCCAAAACGCCGCTCGGTTCTCAAAGTTTCAAATTTAGAATCGAAGGTCTCCCCGAAGTGTTATTCAGCGCTTCTCAAAGACCCTTCTCTGAATGGTTACAGTATGAATATACCCAGATCATAAATATGCGATACTCGATACTAGGGGTTAGAATGAGTAGTTGAGTCAGCCGAGTGTGAGCGTATCTTCATCAAATGCTTTCTATTCAGAGCGGCTTTAGTTACAGTCGAGTGGCATCTCGAGATACGGTATCTCTGTCTTTCAGAAGAATCAGCTATATTCGTTTTATCCAATATGAGTACCTACCTACCACACATCGTGCGATTGTTACAGGCATCATTGTCACACATATAAACTCAAGGCTCGGGTCTCGTAAACCGGGATACCAGGAACGGCCATTGGCTCGACAAAGAGCGATGCGATTTGATTTCAAGTTAGCGAACGGCAGGAGATGGCTCGTGGTGTCCGCGAGAATAAATTTTCTAACGGTCCGAACGCAATAATAGATTATTTTCGTATAAATCACTAACAAACTTTCGGATTATGTCCAATCAAGATGAACCATTGTTAAGGCAAGCTAATTGTTGACCATAGTTATGTCGAATCAATTATGTACATATGTGAATTACACTGATCATTGGGAACACACCTTAAGATTGAAGAATAGAATAGAATAGAATTTCACACAAGTTGACTTGACCGCTACACAATATTATTAATTAAAATGAATAAGGAAATCACACGCATAATATATAACGCTCTAGGAAGTATATTAAATTATGCTATTAATTTATTACTAATTGTTATGAGCGAACAATTTTCTGTTGACGGAGTCGTTTTTTTATAGAACTTTTGTAATAGAATTACATAGTAAGCGAGCACAAGATCGTAATAATCATAGCAGCCAAAAGCGATTTGTATTTGATATCACGTAAGGTTAAAATTCTTCCTTATATCAATTTCAAAGGATTTTTGCATTCCCTGGGAATAAATATGCAGCGGCTCAAGTCTTAGCGTCTCTTAAAACCTTCTATTATAATCATAAATATTATGTTCCCCGGTTAATTTTAAAAGCGTTTCTAGATATAAAAAAAACGTAAACGACAAGCGACCTATAAAGTACCTAAGGCCCTAAGCGTATCTTTTAAAGAAACACAATTTTCTCTTTATTACGAAGCGTCAAAGTGCCTAAATTTTGTTGGTAAATAGCGTTTAAAAATTTCAATAAACTGTATAATCTTAACGCGACGATTAATATAAAATATACATTGACTGTATCGTTTCATGCCGTCCTATTTAAAGGACGCCTTGTTTGCGCTATTTAATTAAAGATGTTGCAGCGTTTATCTTAAAATTCATACCTGATCTGCATAATATCCGAGAGGTTTATAGTTTATTGCTATTTTTATGGTGATGCGGGCGGAACGGAGGGCTTTACGGTTTTATGGCGACCGTGATGGTGCTTAGTGGTAATTTATCGCGAAAGCTATCGCAAATGAGGCCAGTACTCGTACATATAATCGCTTTGAAAAATAGCTTTACTTTTTAATCAATTTGAAGCTAATCGATCGAATTTACGACATCCTAAAAGATATTTTTTAAATTACCAATTCACATAGCGCAGCGTGGTAGAGCATGGTCCACGTTTCTCTTACGCGTGGAATAGATCGGTGCCCAGCAGTAGCTTGTAGAAGGGGGGGAATTTTGTAGGGGACAAAACCGAGAAAAATATGAGCCTAAAATATAACGGAAATGGGTAATTTATTATTTATCGAACCAAAACAAAAATTGTGGTACAAAAGGCGGGCTTTAAATGCTAAAAAGCAAACATTCCGAAACATCCGAGTATAACATACATAAACATACACGAACACACACATGCATACTTATTCGTACTTTGCGCTTACAATTCAACTTGTAAATAGTTAGTATGTAGATCGGGTGAAAGTTTTGCTTTTTATTTTCGGCCAATTGTAGAATACTGCAGAGAAAAACGCAATTGAAAACGTGAGCTTTTTTTAATTTATTTAACTTCCTGTGATGCAAATTAAATGTTGCTTCGTTACACGAACGTTCGAGGCAAATGGTTTTGATATAAAACGATTATATAGAAATTGATGAATTCCTATTTGTCTTGTTTTCTACAAATTTCATAGCTTAACTTCTACTCGGTATTTCAACACGTTGTTCATGAAAAGTTTAAACATAAATTATGTTAAATTTGGGGATGGGTTTAAAATCATCCATTCTTTTGTCTTGTCTCTCTTGTATTTGTTAAACGTACAGAGCACATACAAATGCGTATTATACTAATATTTGTCCTGAATCGGAATCGAACCCAACCCACGTTTAGAATCACTAAGCACTAAAGAAATAAAAAATTCCCAGTCGAGTTCGTTGTCCGCATTCTGTAGAGCGCGCGCGACCGCACCGCGACGAGATAAAGTTGTCAACGTCGACGTTAAAGAATATCGCATCGAAGGTGATTTTATGTTGAATGCTAATATTGCTATCTAAATCTTAAATGCCGCGTAACATATGGAAGATGACATTTGTTTCACTAATATAATATATAGAACGTCGATTTTAGAAGTGTCTACCCAAGTGACGGATGTCTATGCGTCAGTTGGTCCGAACGCCCAATAAATGTAGATTACTTGAAGGCAAATTTATTGTAGCGCCTGTTATACTGACGGTGATAGATCGCGAATGGTTATATAATGTTTATATAATGTCAAGGTTATATAATGTCAAGCTACGCCGGGAACGGTCAGCTCTTTGTTACGAATACGTTTCTGCGAGTAGTGAACAGTAGAGGGCGTTAGTTTGCTGTCATGTTGTAGCACTATTAATATACTTCTATCGACTGTAATACCATCGCCGAATTCACTGCTCAACTCGCAATTGACCAGACTGGAGGCTTACTCCGTGATCTGAAATGCTACGTTATTACATTGCAAGAGGCTAATTGAATCCACAAACGCATCAAAATCACGGATTTCGCTTCCGCGGTCGACGGATGTTTTAGACGTTCTCCGTTCATAATTCTTCGATAGAAACGCGACGAAATCGATCCATTATAATCATTGTTATACCGAATTAAATGTTTTTCCCGTTAACAATACCGATCATATTGCTGGATAGCATTCATAAAACATAACTCAACATTTCGTTTTGCGTTGTATAGCGATATCAGAGACACGTCTAAAACAGTTACAGCATTCCCAATAAGTTTCGCACCCCTCGTTCTCATGGTAGGTACATTATGCTTTAGGTTCATTGGCCGAGTACTAACCGCACCGCGACCAGATAAAGTTGTCAACGTGCCCTGACGTTGACAACAAAAGAGAAACATTTCCCGAGAGACTGACTATTATGTACCTACTTAGGTAACAAGAACCCTTGCACAGAACTAAATAGGGTTACAATTTCAATGAGACAGAGCTAAGTTTAATTTGTCTCTGTTTGTACATACAATTAATTAATGGATAGGTTTAAAAGTACTTTGCGTTTATAGCTGTCACGTTGTTCATTTTATTTCTTAACCGCTCGGTCATTGAAAGTTTGTACAAGCTGGTAGGTATTATGGCAATTACTTAACAATGCGGAAATCTTTAACATATTGAAAAATAAGTAAAAGTAAAACTAAAGGCGATGATGCACAGTACGTAAACATCCAGTAACTTTGGATTATTCAAAACAAGACTGAATAGGCACTTTCTAGGCAAGCGTGCTTCACCTTATATTAGACTGCACCTCACAAAAGACATTTTCATTGGCAGCTAATTTTTGGGGTATTGTTTAAAGAGGACAAGCATTACAGCTCACACGATGTCCACGCTTCACTTCACAACTCATAAAGTACATATAAGCCCGTTAGCCCCAAACGCGGTAGGTAAGTGCACAAATTGCTTTTGAAATTATATCTCAACACAAAGGTATCTGCCGAGTCACGTATTCAGCTAATATTAACAGTGAGCGAGGATTGGATAAACACGGCGCGAGGCCGAAAATACAAGTATCAACAGAGTAAAGTTGGGCAGTGTGTCAATGTTCTCGCAAATTACCCCCGTTTGTTTCCGTGCGCTTCATCATATTCCAAAATGGCACGAGACTTTAGTGTAGGTACGTATTTTAAATATCCCTACAAGAGTAATAAATGTGAATGTTAGTTTGTTTGTTACGCTCTCACACGAAAACTACTTAACCATTCATCATTAAACTTTGTACACATATTCTTGGAGGTATTAAAAGTGAAATAGGACAGCTTTAAGGAAAAAAAAATTTTTACGCAGCCGCGGGCACAGCTAGTACGTAATATTTGTTTTCACTTACCGTTGCTTCTTAAGAAGAAACATAAATCATTGGTAATAAACATAAATCATTGGAATAAACATATACATAAATCTTTTTAAAAACAAGCTTTTATTTAATTGCCTTGAATTGAAGAAATGACCTTCATTGAGTGTATGTATATACCTTATAATGAATAAAAGAATTTGAATTTGAAAATAATGTTTAAATTAAAATCAAACCAATCAATTTAGTACGTGTATTACACAATTTATTAGACGGTATAAATGTTTTTAATATGCTGGCGAGTGAGTCCGAGTTACCGTCTGCGAGCGCGAGTGGGATGATAACGACGACAGTGTTGCCAACGTAAGGCTTTTAGTGCGCAATAAATCAGCGGCCATGTGACAATACGGCCGTTAACTAGTCGCACTACGCCGGCGGCGACCGCTACCGATGTGTAGACGTTTTACAACTACACGTCGAAACACACAAACGCATACGTAGCTATACAGAAATACTCGTATAACATGTACGGCCAATAAGCTGACGTGTTTGTATCATATACACTCCATAATTGTGTACATAGACATTGCACTTATTAAAAGGAATTACGCTTTCGTATTTCAGAATCATAAATCATTTCTCAGTTACTATTTCCGTACACAAAGTAGATAGATATTCAAACTTTTTACACTAGTTTAACTGGAACGTATAATATTATGAATTCGGTCCATTTAATTAAAAAAAAATCTGTGCGAACCAAAAAAAATGATTAACAAAATTTAAAGCTTTCAGATCCTCATTGTTAAGTTCGTTGTGGGGTGTCCAGGGTGTCCAGTATTGTGAAGGAAAACGGAATGTTGTTAAAAACGTATAAGTTTAATTCATTAGGCAACAAATCACTAGCTAACACCAATACTTGCCATTTCTTCAACGCCTATCAAAGTTTTATACATTGGCGTGATGCCCAATCGCTGCACCAATGTGTCTCTCGTAGACAAGGGTCGCGTGTCATTAGATATCATTTTCATCTCGCGTCCGTTTCCATGTCGAATCTCTTTCTATATGTCTACTTGTCTAGTAAAACTATCATGTCAATACCATAATAATATTTCAATAAACGATGGATATTTATAAAAATTAATTAAACGGTAAAATTTCCCTTATAACGAAAATAATACTTAGATTTTAGATTAGTTTTTACTGTTACAAAGATTGTTCGATTCGGTTGTTAGACATGAGACGAATATGTATACGTAACTTTTATAACGACAAAACCTACAATGAAGTGACACACACACAAAATAATTTTAAACAACAATTTAAATTCCAGTTAGACAGACAGTCACGGAGTCATTAGAATCCCTTGTCACATTAATGAGCGGGTGGCATTGCGTTTGCGGATTGCAGGTCAAACAGAACAACAGTTCCGGACATTTCATCGCCGGACTATTATGCGCAGAATTTAATTTGGGGCTTGCGGACGAAACGTACGTTTGGGGCGACGGGAAGCGGGTGCGGGTTCGAGAGTACGCTGACAACGATATGACGTGGCGTTATGGCATGGTGGAATGAGATTTTGAGTCGTCTTATTTTCAAAAAGTTTTAACGTTAATCTACATTATCTACAGAAATTACAATTTAATACAAATGTTTTTCTTACATTAATCCTTTTTGCTTACAAATTGACGACACGGACTGGAATCGGCTTTTCGTTTTCGAGCTTCTCTATTATATGTTGGAGTTATCGCTTAAAATCGGACAAACGCAGTGTTACCAATGTGTTTAAGTAGATAATATTTTATAGCTGACTGTGAGACGGACCTTTCGACGAATGTCCGAGCAGTGAACATGACACTAGCTATTTCATTGCGTCGCCATCACGCGAACTCTACATTTCGATGTAGGTACATATTTCCGTACTCCCTTTGTGGAATCAACCGAATAATCACTATTCGAATCAAACCTTTTGCTTGAAGCTCCAAATGTCTATGAATATAATGTTATGCAATTACAAGTAGATGCAGATCTTATGGTGTATTTATTTATACCGTGATCAAAACAATACAAAAACATTGTTATTGTTTATTTTAGGAACAACTAATCCACTTTCAGGTTCATTGTAGTCCTTATTATTATTATTTACCCGGCAAAGCATCATCGAAAATAATGTGAAACAGTTGTGATGTAAAAAATCAAACATCTCTTTCAGAATAACTGCAAAACGTTTTTTTTTTATCTGTAGGCACATAGATCGATAATACATTTGAATCACTGTTGATATGAAAGTAGTGAATTAACCTAAATTTCGCATCTGGGTCACGATGGAAAATGCCGTAGAACTTTCATTACCTAAGGAGCCCTTACAAAACGCATCAATTTCGATTTACTGGTAATTGCCATTAAACGGTTTCCCAATTTGTGTTATTTTTTCTATTTAAAACAACTGTGATGACCAAAATTATTTTCAACAACAATGATAACTAATATATAATATTACTAGATATAAGCGAATGTGAAATGCATCACGTTGCGGGTACATAATAGTCACGTACGATCCCCCATCCCATCCCTAGCGTAGTAGGCCGTGCAGCGTGTAGTTAGGGGTGGTTCAAGAGTTTAATATTTCCCGTCATATTAGTTACTAGCTGTGCCACACGGTTTCACCCCGCGTTAATAAGAGAACAATCTATTAAAAAACTATTTTAAGAACGTCACTCTATGATTACTATAAAAATTACACGGAAAACGGAAGAATACAAAATTCCGATCTCCGCCAAGCCTGCCGTAAGGAACTTCGTTCCAATAAAGGAACGCTTTTTCGTCGCTGCTCCACTCCTATTAGTTATAGCGTGATGTTATATAGCCCGAAGCCTTTCACATTTAATTGACTAATTAAGACAAAAATAATTTTTCAATTCGAACTAGTAGTTCCCGAGATTAGCGCGTTCAGCCAAACAAACTCTTCAGCTTTATAATATTAGTACATATAGATAAGTATAGAAGTATAGATATAGATATACCCCGTACTGCAGCGGCGGATAGGCGTAGTACGCTATACGATATTAAATAGTTCGTCATTTTTCGTACAATAACACTGACTGTACTTTCTCGATATCGAAGGACTGGCATAGGTTTGAGTATCATAATTTATCATTGTGCCTATTGTTATAAAGCGTAGTAATGCAGGTTTGGTAAAAAAATCTGTCTTATTTCATATAGATACAGTTATACAATAGTGATAAATTGAAGACTGTTTTCTTATATAAGTGCGTTTTGACGGTCACGCTAACTAATTTCAGTTCAGGAATTGATGTTGAAGAATACCACAGAAAAAGCTCTTAACGAAATGAATGGCTTTCGGATTTTTCTGAAAGACTTTTATTGAGGTTAAGTAAGCTTGGCGGGAAATTGTAACATTAAGAACTAACGAGCCGAGCGATGCGAACGTAGCGACAAGGGTGTTTACTGAGGCGAGGGTTTCATGTTTGAGTCCGGAACAGAGTAAATATCATTGACAAATAAATATCAGTTTCAAGTTACGTTATAGGACAAGATTTTTGAATGCATGTTTTGGATGTTCATAAATTATTGAATAAAAGATTTTTTTTAATTTGAAGATCATATTGTATTTAGAATTAAATTATGTGGAATTTTGTTTTACCATACATAATTAAAAATTTTATACTTCCATCACTTAATACTTTTAACGCGAGTAATGTAATCAAAATGAGAGCAAGTTTTAAAACTGTCCTAAACCATTACAATATTGTACACAATATAGATATTGTACTCAATATAAATATAGCCCTTAATATAGATATTGTACTCATCATACATATTGTACTCAATATAGATATTGTATAATTCGCGCAAAATGTAGCGTCCCCACCGTCTCGGAGCTTCGTTTTACGACCTGGAACGAGAGCAGGGCTCGTGAGGTGAAAGTTGGAGCGGAATGTGTAATAACTTTCGGGAATTCAATTCATTACACCATTAATAAAATTTGTCTCATTACGATGTGATAAGTTGTGGTAACGTTCGAAGTGGCATTAGAATGAAAGAATGAAAGTAAGAAAGAGAAAAATATTTATTCGCTAACAAATACCACAAATTCATCACAATTTTTTTAGGCCAACTATCGAAACTTTTAATCGATGACAAAACAATTAATACAATATAGGTAGGCATATTGTCAAAACGTCAGAAATAATCAGACTTGTCCCGGAACTTCTGTTATGTTATATAGTCGTGACTACATACTTTAAAAATTCCAAGTGTTTACTTCGATCTCAGTAATACCAGTCCTTCTAAAAGGCGTAAGCATTATAGCAGTTGGATATTCTCCGTCTTGTCTTATTTTAGGAGCGCATAAATACTCTGTACCATAAAACTAATAGCAACAAAATTTTGTAATTTGCTCTTTTTACTTAGATCACCGAACATATTTATTAAATCAGCAAAAAAAGGAAAATCAGCTGTTTCATATTACACAACCCATCAGGGACTGAGGGAACAATTTCGTATGAAACTCTTCTAGTCCAGTGTATTATATGTATAAAAGCGGAGAATTTCACTGCGAACGTAGCGACGCGCCAAGGATACCTTCCAAGTTATTTCTTTAACGAAGGAAAGTTCATCTTACTCAGGTCATTTTTGCAGTTTGTTTTAAAGGAACAATATGTTCTTTATATAGTTTATAAGAGATTCTAAATCTGGTTAAAAAAAGGGTTTTAAATTATTAAAATGATAAAACTGTACAAATAAAACCTAATTACGAGTAAAATCTTACCCGGTGATACAAATAATGCTTATAGTTGATGAAAAATTACCGCCCTGTTTATTACTGTCTAAAATAAAACAAAAAATCAAGCCACTCGAACGAAATCAATCAACATTACAATTGGAACCGCTAACGAAGACGCAGTACGAAAAAAAAATAAGCTAATCGTAATGATAATTTTAGCCATAATGGTTTTAAAAATGAAGCAACAAAAAACATTAATTTCTTTCATCTTATACTTTTCACGTAACCGAAAATTCCATTATACATTTACATTAATGGTTTCTTATAAATAAAACACGGTGAATTCAAAGGAAGCTTTGAGAGATATCCCGTAAAAAATATTTCACAAAGAAAATATCATATTTACATTTTTACGCGTTAAGTGATACCTATTTTAAGATGGCGGAGAATTGACGCCTTCACCAGCGAAGTGTTCAAAACATAATACTCAATGTACATTTCGTGTATAGAAGCATACATACACATTGGGTAAATGATATCTTTTGTTACAAAGATACAATTATCTATTTCATATCAGACGTAGATACATAAATATGTACACATAGTGTAATCCAGTTTCAGGCTGTCCACGCAACTGACAGTTGCGAACACTACAGTAATGTACATACAAAAAAAACAACAGTACTACAATATAACTGTCCAATATAAAAGTACCAATATAACAGTCGCGTATTCCCGTTCTTCGGTTCCTGATAGTAGCTAATGGTTACGTAGTTTCCCAGCCAATTATTTTCTTGCGCGAGAATCAATTAACTTCTTATTTGAGTTCACAATTGCGGAAGGTTAATTCATTTTCCTTGGTCTTCCAATCGTATAATTGTAATTATTAGCGAATAACGGTTAGGTAAATTGAAATAACCGCAGTCTATCAACAGTTGTAGTAAGTCTAATCGAATAAAAGCAATACGCAGACATCGACGATCAAATAACGGTCCACATAGGTTATCAAGCTTAATCGACTAAACTAATTTATTTGATGCAATTGTTAGTAGTAAGCAATTTGATTAATAAATGCATGCAAAATAATGTTATGTATGTACTCGTACATGCATGTATTATAAGACTACTAGTAGACCCGACCACGCGTTGCCGTGGTTAAAATAATGTTATAATCACTGTAATTCATATATGTAAAAATCCCTTAGCCCGATATTTGTCCGACTAAGCGTAAGAAAATCTTGATTGCAATAAAAAAGAACTGATATTATTAATCGAGACAAAAACTATTCTATCTTTTAAGTTAACTTTAGGTATCTTCTAAGCGCAAACGAACATCGTGACACGGGATTTTATATATATACAAAGAGTCACGCGTAAAACTATAAATAAGTAACAAAATGTTATGGCCTGACCCGAAAGGCCGTGGTGTCCGGGATGCGCGGGTACCTCCCCCACGACCACTAAACGGTGCCACGCAATATGTCGCCGCGCAAATAATGGGGGCCATCCATTCCGTGCCCACCGCAGGGACATCGAAGGTTTTAGATTGGGTTCGGCCTTTATTAGAACAAATTAATTACAACATACGCATATAACGTACAAGGGTGAAATGTGTTACGTCTAATCTTCCACTTTCTTTCTCACACACCGCAATAACGTAACGGAATTTATGAGGAAATTTTACGTTATTTAGAACGTTACGTGTGCAATCTAAAAATTTTAATAAACGAATTTATTAATCTAGACATTATAAAAAATTTGCAGAATCAATTTGATATTGAGCTGTTCGCATGTCCACTTTCTAGAAGTCCATAAGATAAAATGAAGATTCACTCAGTCGGGTTGCTCGAAGTTAAGATGAGGGAATATAAAAAGTGTTCGGTCGGTGGATATCAAAGTTCGAATGCGTACTACGTGTAGGCGCCCACACAAGTGTGTCGTACCAATAACGATGGTCCATGTATTCCAAACCCGCATCGCCGGCCATAAAACAACGTTAAGAATTTAGATTGCGGGCGCATGTTGCGACCCGCGCTGGTATGCCCACACTTCGATCTATGTATTTATTCTGTCCCTCAGATCGGGGAAGGAATTGTGTAATTGGCCTACGCGGCGCTTTAATCAAATGACAACTTTACGTTGACACAATACCGCCCGTTGTAATATACTTTAATACGTTTTTGTTACATATCGTCACGCCAGGTCCCTAACAGGGTAGGCAGAAAGCAGCGAGTGCCAAATATCTCTGTCAACCTGCCGTGCTTGCTGCACCGTGTTGCCGTCCTTACAAAATATGCCGTGCTTCATCTACATTTATCACTCTCTTCATGCATACACCCCGGTTTCGGAGGCTCTTGACTTCCCCATCAGCCAATTTCTGACCTGTTTGGTTGAGATAGGAATCCTGATGGACGTAAGTGCCAAGGGAGACCAAGACTGTCCTGCGTTTTTGTTGATTATGAATATGACCGCCCTGAAGTACTATTCACTACAAGGATGCAATTCTGCGTTCTTATATTCATTTATTTATGTACCCAACATTAGAGGCGAACATAAGAGAGTACAGAGGTTTGTATTGATATTAAAGGCTGATTTGTATATATAAAACTTTGATATTATATCTTCGAAAAAGTTACATAAATATTAGGTATATAAAAAGCAAGAAAAAACAAAAAAAAATACAATAGATACCTACCAATCATAAAGTTTCTCTTTTATCATTGTATTCGACAAGGAAAGACGAAAACGAAGTGTAAAAGGTGACAAACAATAGGCAGGCAAGGAAGGCGGTGACGTCATCGAGGTTGCGCTAATGGATGCCGCCGTAGAAAACTTTCTCCTGTCCAAAACAGTGAAAGGTACCGGACGACATGCGACAATATGATCACCGCTTAGAACAAAACATAAAACTTACGATAAAACAGAATCAGGGTCTACAGACGCTTTTAAACAACCAATACAAGATAATGTATATCACCACATAATTAACATTTCAATGAAATACCTATATTTAGACAACTCACCACTTGGCCAGCGGATTGTAAATCAGGCTCATCAGGTACCATGCTATCTGGAAAACTGATGAAAAAAATACAACAAGAAGTGGTCATCGTAGAAATTGTTTCAGCATTTGGATATACGATTAATTGTAAAACGATGGTAGTACAAATTATACGAAGTTTGAGAATGTGTAATGAGACATGTGTAAGGAGGTCTAGAGATCAAATTATTATTAAACAAAGAGGCAAATAAGTAACCAAACAATGCACCAGGTAACCAAATAATATAATAAAGATGTAATTTCTCTGAAACATCATAGTTCTGGATTATGATATTGAGGTGAACTCAAATCACCATTGAACTCGGTAATTTAGTAATCAGAAATTCATCTGCAGGCTCTAACGCAAATAAATGACTTGAGCGTTCAACTCACGTAATATCAATAAATATCTGGTAAGCCAAAGGATTTCGATCGCAAGCACACGGTAATAAGAGCCATATTGCAAAACCCTAATTGTCAAAGCATATAGTAATGAGAATGAAAGTTATGACGCTTGAATTGCTTTCCAACGTTTGATTTGCAAGTAAAATTTATCGGTTCCGATTTCCTGTGCTGTGATTTTAATAACTCGCACGCTCCTGTGTTTGTTTGTGTACGTTTTCTTTAGAAATTCAGGTTAAGAACATAACATATTTCAACGGGAAATAAGTACTATCTAGACCAAACAAAACGGCACAAAATCTCATTTCCAACCAAATCTCAGATGGGTTGACTGACATCTTCAAACTTAACGCTGCGAAGCAGGCGGTAACAGCACATAGGAACTTGTCTCTGTATAACGCCAAGATACTACGCCTAAGTATGTTCACGCAACATTTTGTAAACATTGTAAACAATAAACTAAAGTTAAACGTAGGTATGTGTTTAAATCCGATGCTAATTGTTTAACTTCGAACATACCACAATAGACGGTTGAACGTAGTTAATTGATAAATTAATAATTCTAGGAAACGATGTACGAACAGACTATTTCGTCATCCATAATGCATCCCATTATTTATGTAGATGCTAGGTACACAAGCTAAATAAACGTTTAATACGATCCAAGTAAAATTGGTAAAACCAAGTTGCTTCCTGATAAAAATTCACACAGACTCAATGAAACAGCAAACAAATAGTGACATTTGTACAGTGTAGAAGCACTAGCTTTTACGAACGTATTTGTAAAAGCTTATTATTCTAGTTTCAGCGGTTTCGGCTGTGCGTTGATATTTGGGCCAGTCAATCAGTCGCCTAATACCCTCCTTTTAATACTAATAATACACCTTACGGACATCATTCATCATTAATGAGGTTTCAAAAGTTTAAAACGCATCAACTGTTAATCTTCCTGTTCCATATTGAGCACGTCAATATCAGGGAAACATGTGACCCAAACGTACGTCCTGTACAAGCGAATTTTTGCACCGAAGTGTCACATATTCCTGTCACGTTACGACTGGCGTGACGGCCCGCATCCGTGTCACGTGCGCCGTGACGACTGCGCGACGGGGTGACTTGTAGCTTATTGAACCGCAATACCATTAGAACGAATAAGTATGTACTATACCGGAACAGAAAAGACTGCCACAAATGCCGCGGGAGATGATGCAACGGCGAATGTTAACACGAAAATATGAGACATCATTATTTTGCGGGATATAAATAGAAAACAAGGAGTCGTTGTCGAAAAGGTTTATTGTGCAAGAGCACTGATTTAAGAATTAGTAAAGTCGCATAGTTAAAACTATTGTTAGACTTTAAGAATCCAATGAACCCGTTATATCATAACGGGAACAAATATAGTCGTTACGTAAATAACGTTTCGTTAGGACAGCAAATCAATCATCTCTTAAGTAATAAGGAAAATCGTTAAGCACAGTAAAAATGTTATTTACAAGGAAAATTAACTTAAAAATATTAAAAATATCGCTCTTGGTCATAACAATGAAAACGAAAGCGTGAAACAACAAAACATAATTGTGACCATGACATAAAAGAAACACGTCGCATACGAAAGGATGTGATTACCATACCAGTGCAGTTATCTCGTTGACCGAATGTAAATGGACTGTCAATTGGCAGCTGATCCAAATTAAATTGTCGCGGCGAGAAGCAAGTGCATTAAAATATCGACGTTTAATTAGCCTTTTACGACGAAAATTTATTGGTATATCAACTTCCAATTATCGCATATTCAGAAACTTTTTGCTACCATATTCATTATAAGGCATTACTATAAATTGTTTTAAATTGCATCGATTAACCCGCGTAGTGTTGTCGACGTTTTTTTATGATAGTAAAAATCCTACCGTTATCCGTAGAAAAAGTTGGCAGAGAAGTTGATTGAAGTGATCGAATCAGACGAAAAGAATGACATTTTTACCAGAAAATATCCTAATTTCTTTATAAGAAATATTTTCAGCCTGCTAGCGGAGAAGACAACGACTGCAATACAGGATTCGAACATTTTGAATTACGCTTTCGCCTCATTTAATGGAAGAAATAAAGGCGGCACAGATAAAGAGGAATTAAGATAGTGAGGAACGAGACGAAAAGGGAAGGGAGTTCTCGAATCAATTGAAAAAAGTGGTTTAATTAAAGCAAATACTAATACGAAGGAACCTAATCGCTACACACTCGTGATAAAGGCTATTGAGAATTTTGCGGCATTTTGTTATTTTTTTTAAGTAATGCACTTCCCAATTCCCCGGCAATGAGATATTTTCGCTTTTGTAGCTTTATTTAAACCGCCGTCCGGTGAATGTTTGAAGTGAATTGTATAATTGCAAATGTTTATTTTTTCGGGTTTTCATCGTGGGCTTTTTGTTCATAAAATATTTACCTTCCATTGTTCCGAGCACTTGGTGGAGTTCGCAGTGCTCTGTTTGGTTTCAGGTTGCTTACTAAAACTGAACCCCACACTGAAATTGCCATTGTTATACATCTTGGAATAGAGTATGTACGCTAATTCTATTGTTTGCTTTAGGAGGTAGCTAATATAATATTACAAGGAAACGTACATGTTAGGGAAAATACTTCGGCTCTTATGGCTTACGACAAAATGTGTGTGCATATAAATATCTTTGAACCGTAAAATAGTTCTTATCCTATCCAAGACTAAAAGAAGAATATAGGGAGCTAATGTTTCAGGAATCTACTTAATACTGAAAATGATTGTAATAGTAATAATTATATACGAGAGAATTAAATCGAAAAACCTTATGTCACGATACAGACATTTTGTATCCCGGATTAAAGCAAGAGATTTATTAGTT
The DNA here is from genome assembly GCA_018246895.1 of Aspitha aspitha aspitha. Classification (NCBI taxonomy): domain Eukaryota; kingdom Metazoa; phylum Arthropoda; class Insecta; order Lepidoptera; family Hesperiidae; genus Aspitha; species Aspitha aspitha. Next base: position 17,102 of record DWGJ01000390.1, read on the forward strand.
TTACGCGGTCCCGCTCGCTTCGAGGGATGTAAATTAAAACACAATAATATAGATATTTTAGATGTTTAATATATCCTAAGTCTTAAGCATTTTTGGAATCGTAAGGAAGTTTGAATTATAGGAACATCCTTGGAGCTTGAAGTAACTTCACATTCGGCTACCTGATCCAAAACTTGGCATATAATAGACTGTACTACGATGACCAGAAAACTGATACTCTACGTATATAAGTTTTTAAATAAAAACTCGGAACTGAGAATGATACTGAAGGTGTTACTATCAATACATTGTCTAAAGATGAACGAAAGACTCCTCCTATAAGCAATCTGAAGGTAACCGTTCAATAGTGATTACCGTCCGAAGCGAGGCACCATAATGTAGGCTGCGTCCGGCCTATATGCGTACCTGCAACAAACAATGAGCACTTTAATATCGAACACAGCGGTATCGGGAGCGCGATGCAATCGGTTTAATTCGAACTGCGAACGATTGCTATGATTTACGGAATCGAAAATTCGACAATTCGAATGGAATTCACGTTGTAGCAAAACCTGTTTTCGACGTTCGAAATATTGTTGTAAACCGACATGCGGCACATTTAAATTTTACTACAGTTCAGCCGGTGGTAGAAATTCGACCATAAACTTCCAATTTTTTGGAAAAACACAATATGTATGTGAATTGTGCATTGAACTGTTTTTTCATAGCCTATTTATGTACAATATACGCGCATATTTATTGTAATAAACGTGTCGTTTCAAACTTGCACCCAATGTACATGTATAATTCGTAATTAATAGCGTAGAACGTTGATGATGTTTTACATTTAACTTCTTGATGTAGGTTCTACGCAGAGTTAATATCCTAGGTCATAAAACAAACATCACGAGAAACATAAAAAGTGAACTCCCTAAAAAGAAGGAGATCCACCCGTAACAAAGATAAAGTAGAGCTTCTAATTAACACTGTTTAAGGATAGTCTCACACCAGCATGATAGAAGATATATTTTGCTTCATACTTTGCTTCTTGACGTCTATTTTCTATTCCCTCTTACTACCAGTCAGTCAGCCACTACTAGTGCGAAATTAGAAAAACCATCAACCGAAATATCTTATTAAACTATGTTTTGTTTTTCACTGAACTGCAAAAGCGGAACTTTTTATCACCATTTACGAGAAACTACAAAGATGAATGGACTACCTCAAGGAACGGTTATGACAACAATGACATCCAAAATGAGCAATTTATAGATTTTACTTCACCACTTGTATGATGAAGCACGGCACGTTTGTAAGGACAGGGATATTAGGCACTCGCTGCTTTCTGCCTATCCCGCAAGGGACCTGGCGTGACGATATGTATGTATGTACTTTACCACTTGTATACTATAAGCTTACACTGTCTCTCTAATTTGTTCTCTTTCTCTATACCGAACGTTTCGCTCGCTGTATATAAGACACGCGTCTAACAAGAATTGAACCCGCCGGACATCTTTCATTACTTACAACCATTTCTCATCACCCCCGAGCTCACTGTACGCTCGATTAAACTTAGCATTTTAATTTAGATAATTTAGAGGGGTGAAAATGGGGGTTCGTGCTGAGCATTTGTCGCGTTTACGCGAGCATGTTGAAATTGTACGAATTTATACAGTGTCTGATGGTGACTCGAAATGTCGTAACATGTTCAAAATAAACGATAAAAATTTCTGATTTATTTTTAGGTTCGCCGTAAAAATATAACACGAGAACATTGGATGGCTTACGGAAATTACAAGGCGTAGGCGGTGAAAGGGAATTGTCGCCGGCGGCGGTTCCGTTCGATTTCGATAGCTCCGCGATTTCGGAGTAGGTACCAATTGGACGGCTCTGTGTAGTTTTTCCTTTGATTGCCTCTTGCGTAAAGCGTTCGCCAAATTTTGCTTCAAACAATTTTTTTTAAGTGACGGAATGGCGATTTTACATAACAGAATGTGAAAGCATTGTTCAAGTTTAGAAATTGTCAATGGGCTACGGTAGCATCAGTTACAAAATCGGTCCGAGATCAATGTAAAATAAAACAATTTCTGTTCCGTTATGTTTCAGCAAAAACTTTTCATAGCACAGTAAACCGAGAAAATAATAAAAAAAACTATTTTTGCTACCAAAGACGAGATGAAATATCTGTGAAGACCTGAACCTAAAGTTGCTATAATAAGTTTATGCGAATATTGGCAAAGATATTTAATTTCTGTAGACATTACAGTAATTCAGCATTTTTCTCAGCTAATCATTTATCTTCCAGTAATTTAAGAGTATCACCGCTAACTTTACATTAGTAGCGTAGTTTAATTAGTAGGTACCGCAATAAAAGTAACAAATCCGCATTACCGAACAATGAATTGGGTCCTATTATTAGAATTGCCCGTAGAATTTTCAATTTTTGACCCACTTTACATTTAGGGTCCACATCGTACACATTAATTGTTCTCGGGACCCGGCGCTCGTGTAGTCGGTTCGGGATTCAATTATCGTGAAACTATTCAAATTAACATTCTCGGTCATCGCATATGATTAGGGCCAATTGCAAAGTTAAAACAAATTCCTTTGTTAAAATTCTATTTTGGGTAAAGCCATCAAACACATTGCAATATATTATTGCTGACAATGTAAAAAAACCTGCGTTTTTTTAATCGTCTGTATTAGTGTTTTAAGTATTTTTATATAATGAAACAATGGTAATCTTTCTCCATTTTCTGAGGAGACTCGTGTCCAGTATCGAAAGGTGACAAATTGATGACAATATGACACGATGACAATAACTACGAATAAATGTAAATTAGTGACGGTAATAATATATGATATTAATAGTATGTAATACGTTGTAAAATATAAATCAATTATTGTCTATAGGTATATCTAATAAATTAATATTACATTATATGAATTACGAATACGTACACGACAATAAAATGATAATAACACTGCCTCTAACCGGATTAGATTGGCCGGGATTCATTATACATATATAGGCAGGTATCAAACAATGGTCTATTAGAGTTACGGTGAGCATTCTCCCCGATTTGTCCAATTAACTCCTATCCGCATTTCAAACCATTCGCGACTTTGTTTATATGCCACAATATACTCACGATACTACGTATGGATAAAAGAAATGCAAATGTCTTATAATTGAAATACCATTCGCTATAATGGCGAAGTAAAATATCGTAACTAAACCTGCACAGCTTAGATTATGAAATATATAACGTTTCTTAGGTTTGTGAATTCTGCCGATTCGTAGGTACTCGGCTCGCGTGGTAGATTAAGGCCTACGTAGTGACCGAAGAGTGCTTGCAAAATTACACCTACAGCAGCTAGAGGTTAGTACAGAAAGAATGCATTGGATTTCTCATACTCATACTCATGCAAATCGCAAAATGACATGAATGTAAAAAATAAAGATGTAAACACATTATAGCAGGCAATTCAGCACTGTCAAACAAGATATCCCACCTATCTGACTACTGACATAGAGTAGCACATGTTACAATTGAACTCTACGAGTTTATTTTTAGAGGAGTGTGTAATAACGATGAAGGTCGCCAGAAGAGGGCACATGTAGAGCGACTCGAAACGCTCTAGGCTCCCGAAGATCGTACGGAACACGGGAGCCAACCGGTTGACACACAAGTCGCGATTCAGAAACAACTATGGCGCCGAAATCCCCGGAGGTAATGTGCGGATGGCCGATGAAAAAGAATTATGAATAAAAAATACATACGACGAGTGGTACAGTCACCGTCACAGAGTGTGACACTTTTAGTAACGTCCCCGTGAAGTTTGTGTTCGATGAAAATTTAATGAATACAGCGCGTTTCTTCTTTGTCGGGCACTCATGAAATTTTTTAAGCGACGGTACAGGTGTTGGGTGTCAATCATGCGTGTTCGTACCATTAAATACGCGAACATTGTTCAAAATACCTGAAGGGATCGTAAATTAAACTAAAACGAGCCAAGCAGTAAATTGAACTATTAGATAGTACGGAATAGGCGAGAGATGGTAAATCTGTATAAGTGCATCTCGCTCTTAAATTACATTAAAGCATGAATAAGTCTGATTAGATAATCTTTTTAATGTCTTGCAAACAAACTCGAATACAGGAACTGACAAGTTTCGTCAGACATTAACAACACGTTGTACGTTGCACGTTTGTGTTACAATTGAAAAACAAATATATAAGATAAATAATAAGTAATAGATGAAGCGTTTCCGGTTATTCATCCTTTTACGGTTAAACCATCAGTAAAAGTTCGATGATGCCTGGGAATTCTAAAATTGTTGACGTATACAAATATAAAATAAGAGAAATCTATCGCTGTTGGCGAAATGAAACCGTGGAACAACAATAAAAGTGTCATAAAAACAAGCAATAACAAATCGAACACAGTCGAGAGAGATATCTATCTTTACAGCATCCATCCGAGACGTACTCGTATATGTGCCTGATAGTAAACAACACGTTTATTGTGATGGAAAGGCACAGGAATAAAATAAAAGGCCGCAGTTGGAAAAGGGCCGACGATGCGGGCTGTCAATTTCCCGACGTTATAATGCTAAGTCGTGATTTTCAGGACGATACACCCGAAAGCGTCGATATGACGAGCTAGTAGGCAGCGTTTGTGGCGATGGCATTTACACTCGCACGTAATATCCACTATTATCTCTCCAGTATTCTCAAGCTATTTTTAGACACGCTCTTAGAATAAATCTTTACATTACGTTTACATTACATCAGTAATAAAAAAAATCTTTGTTTTTCTTATTGTTACTTGAGCGTTATAGAAACAATTTATTCGACTAAATGTTTTCATATCAAGTTTTATTTTATTAATTAACAGTTTTTTTAAAGGTGCTGAAATCGTATTTAGTGAAAATTATTATATATAAGCGCCGATGAAGGAAACTAACAACGAAGATACAATACTCGTACTTGTGGCAACAAGGAGTGTTCTAAACAATATATTAAACTTCCGATAAACGAAATACGAGTATGTCTTCATCCTCTCGCACGCTTGTTAACAGAACGAGATATTCTATTACCCCGTTGCGATTTTGCGCCGACCACAATTAATTTCATCCCGCCATTAATACTATACAGAGGCATCTATTTCAACGTTTAAATAATTCTACAGCGTATCCGTGGAGATGCATAGGCCGATCGGCGATCGGATCGATCGACCGATCGGCCGACCGATCCGAAAAGTGTAGCTAGCGAATATGTCGAGGGTGACACCGTGACCCAATTCCGAGGCACCGCCCGTGTGTCTACTTCGGCTGAGTAGACAAAAATATAAACATATCGCATCTATTTTCCCTCGCGTACACTTTTAAAAGTCCTATGAATGAATATGAATATCTCGCCCTTGGTGTTGAGTGTCCATGTCATTCTTGGACATCTAAACAAAAAAATAAAATAACCAGAAGTAACTTCTATCGCAGACATATGACTAACAATTTTTTACATGTTAGTATCTAAAAAGCTCGTATTGAAATTACTCATTAATTTAGTCATAGTTAGTAAAGGTCCAAATAAAGAATTCTTTGCATACTTGTTTCCTTATTGGAATTGACTTTCAGTTTCAGCCTAGATTTAAAGACATCCTATCAAATCAAATCAAATCATCGAAGTAATTAAAGAAAACTACTCTCAGAATACTCCCGATGGCCCTGTCCCTTTATTCGAACCATCGATCGCGTCTTTCTAATGAAACAACAAAAAGACGTGAGAATAACTTCTATCGCCCAATTTATTGAGTATCGAAACAAGAGAGAGACACCATTGTAAGACTTATATGACACTATTCATGCATCGACAGAAACGAACAATTATATTTTAGTGAAGCTTTTATACGAATTGAGCGCTGACCTTCAAATGAGCGATAATATCGTAGAACAATATGGAACTATAAAAGCGCTTTATGTTTTGTGGGAGTGGTATCACAAAAACATAATAATATATAGTTAAAGTAATACTTGTCTAGGATTAGGGTTATTTATGTGATGTATATTGACAATTAAAAAAATACAACATACATAGATAATAAGAGATAACTAAAAAGATAATTACAGACAACGAATTATATGATAAAAGATAACAAAGAAGACTGAATATAAAAGCATGTGTATTAACGAGATTAGTATAAACGGAGTAATGTATGAACAATTGACTCCCGAGAGAAAGAAAACACGTAGTCGTCTTTCTTCTTGAGACGTCCTCCCCAAATATTATGAGATGTAGCGTACCTCGTCCCGTAATGTTCTGTGACAGACTTCGGGGAATATACCAAAGTGATTTCATGCGGTATTATGATAATGGCAGCGAAAATACTGCCTATGTGTGTGAATCATGCACGGAGCGCTCGGATAAAGGATGAAGTAGGTGCCTGCAAATGGAGGAATTATTGAAAATAAGCAAGCTCTTATAAAATAGTACTGCATATTTTACTACTGAAACTGGATGAGATATAAAATCGAATATCTACCACTGGATAGGAAACTTAAAATAGTAGTGCGTTGTATAATTTCAAGAGCACACTAGTAAAACCTAATCTACATATTTGTTCACGTTATAAAATTAGATGAAGAGACCATACGAGCTTATTCCGCATTAGGTATATTTAAGTACTTATTATAGTTCATGCCCTATAAACTAATAAACAAGAGGTTTTATTGTGGAGTATTTAAATACGATGGTGACATATCACCGACAGATGAGCAACGTTCCGTGTACGCGCCGTAAGATACAGTAAATATAGACCTTCCTGATATAGCGATGAATGGCATTTGAGATTGTAATATGCTAGTTACGCTGAAATAACACGGCAACATTATAGCGGTGTATAAATAAACAAAACATGTTATGTGTATAATATGTTATAGCTAATTATATATGGATATACATTTGAATGCAATCTGGAGATTAGATTTAATATTCGTCACAATTTTACGAATTCCGACGTTTAGTTTTTGAGAAGTCTGAGGATGTCACATGTCATGACATGTCACGAAAGTTGCTAACGAGATCAGCAGCAATCACAGGAGACAGCAGCTGCCTATGGACAACTGCAATAGACCTTGATAAGACTGTAGGAATGGGACTTTTTAGAGTCTAATATTAAAGTATTTTCAATTAGCATTTTAATTAACATAAAATAATCATATCGAGACAGTTTCCTCTTTCACAGACGCTAGACAACAAAAGTCGACGAACAAATAATGCATAGGTTGTTATAATAACCATAACTATGTATGTGGTCATGACTTAAAATAACTAATATCAACTACGAAGCAAAGTAAGGGGATTTACGTTTGAATCATGACCTGAACAAGTCACTGCTTCAAATACAACAATCAATATTGAAATATTTTACCTGCATCGATATGGGCTGCATATGGACAAAGGTGAAATGTAAATTAATTTTGACACGAAATTTAATTTTACGCCGCAATTTGAACTCGAATTACAAAAAAATGATTCAATAGAAAATAAGGGATGAACACGTGAAGTGAGGTCGCCCCTTAAGTGAAATACTCGTATCCATTTTTGAAGTAGTACAAATGTAAAAAACAAATGAAAAACATTTGTGTTTTTGTCATCTTATTTTTAATTATTATTATTACTATGTTTATTTCTTGTTTGTTATTATTGGTTGTTTGTTTTGTTTGTTACCTTATTTAGTTTTTAAATGTTCGCTCTACTGCTGGTACATTTTTTATTTTTTTATTTTATTTTATTTTTGTATGTATTGTGTTGTGCTTTTTGCCGTGAATAAAGTGATATTATTATTAAACATGATGTTATGAAAACATCACCCTGCGCCAAGTTCGACATTTCAATGTTGTGTAATATACATAGAATCACGATCGTAAACGAGCCCGCTATTAGCGATAACAAGATGAGAGAGCGTTATTAAATTAGGATCCGTATCGCATCTCATATTTAATTGGACTTCGTATGATATATCGCGTATGAATCATGTCTATTGGTGCTCGTATTAGTAATTACAATTACATACTATACTTGGTACAAATGGTTGAGCAGTCGGGGTCTCTAATCACGCGGATTAAGGATTTTTATCCAAATAAGCGTACTCAAATCTTGGCTTGGGTGGCAAAAGGTTTGGGTGTTGCAATTGGGGGATTACTTGAGAATATTCCAGCACGGATTGGTGCAAGTGGCAATCAGTGGTCAACGTAGCTGTGGCAATTAATCTTCCCGCAAGACCTCGTATCTAAAGCTAAAGAGGATTAATCTAAAGTTATTGTACTTTTCGTAGGGATTTTAATAACTCGTACTTTTGATAGCAATACGGGATCATTTAATGATGTATTTTGCGTGTACAAAAAATATGAGTCACTCTTTGACTTACATATTTTGTGCAAAATAATTTCAACAATTATCAAAAACAATTACAATTTTCACCACTTGTGAATACTATCATAGTGCGGTAGGAACTTACAAAACAAGCTATAAATCAATTTAAACAAAGACGCAACGATAATCTTAAATTAAAAACAAGGAATATCAAACAGGGAAGGATAAGGGCGAAGATGTGGGAAGCGTTAATTCGTTTACATCAACCTTCCTCAGACGTCCAATTTCATCCATTTATGTTATCATTTGTACTGGGCTCTATCTTGCTTATCTTCATTGTAGGGATAAACAAGGGACCACCCCTGGCTTCTTGGATTTGTGCTTCGATTGCAGATAGCGTCAGTTGAATGGAAAGGATTTGTGCACCAATTATGGACTGGAACACGATAGATAGATAGTCTTTTTTCGAAGTAGGGTTTTAAAACTTTGTAATGCGTAAAAAGAGTCATATATTTATATTTAACTTGATATAGATTTTTGTCTGTTTTATTCACAGGAGTTGTTCGCGATTTCATTAAAAAGTATTTACAGCGCATTTTAAAAGTTCGGTACACTTACTGCCTCATTTCTTGTAATGAGCGACTTGGGATAAAAGCGATAAATTAACGGCCTCCGTCCCCGAGAGCGAGGGAAAAAATAATAAAAAAAGCGTATTTACCGAGGTCTCGAAAAATTCATATCTTTTGGACTCTTTGCAAAATTAATTCCTGGCCCATACAAAGTGCCTACTCGGAGCTTCTCATTAATCTTGGAAGCAAAAAAAACATCCTCTACGATACCCAAGAGTATCCGCGTGGAGAAATAGCATCGTGTCTAAACTCAATTTGTGGTAAACGGAAGAAAATGCCCAGCACCCTTAATGGCCGCTGTAAGGAAAGTAATTGGATATTATTTATTAAATCATCCGCGAATTTACGATGTTTTACAACTTGAATTGGTCATAAATTTATTATCTCCGAGACAAATTTACACTTTCATTATTTTGAACTAAAATTACTTCTTGAAAATAAATATATTTTTCTTTAATTTGATTCGAACAGACCCATCGGGAATCTGGTCATACGGTATTTTGAACAAGGAGTTCGTTAATACATTTGACGTATTTATAACTCTATAAGTTGCTTTCTATAAACTAAAATCTAAATATCACTTGCTATAATGAAGAAGAAAACCTTAGATGTTATAAAGTATATAATATTTTCTGAGGCGTGTGAATTCTACCGATCCGCACTTGACCAGCGTGGTAGACTATGGCCTAAATCCCTCTCGCTATGAGAGGAGACCCGGTGAAGCAGTGGACCAATAAAAAAAGGTTCGAACAACAACAAGTTGTTATACTGTTAAGATCTGACGATGAACGTTCTTTACATTCATACTATTCTTCTACAGCGCGCTACAACGGTACACAATATGGTACATATGATATGGTACATGTGGAGGATGACTGGCGTACGACCGTTAATGACCAGGCGCACGCGACCCGTGCGAGTATCCGCCGCTGTCGCAATTTAACTATTGCAAATTATATAATAGAGCAAGATCCAAGTCGGCCACTTACACGAATCGCTATCGCCTTCAATGTTTCAAGCCAATTTGTCACATATAAAAGAGAAAAATGAATTCGAGCTCTATAATTGTTTATGTTGCATTTTAATAACATAATACGGTAATGTGTGAATGGGTGTCAGTAGTACTGAATAGTAGTTACTCCGTTTTTTTTTTAAACTAACAACCGAAAGAGAAAGAGGAAAAAAATCAACATAGCTACAGATTTGCGAATTGCAAATACAGAGTTAAAATAAACAAATAATTACAGTCGGGTAAAAATGGCACGGACGGCAAGCCTGTGGAGACAGCGATAAACATAAAAACAGTAGATACTTCGTATATTGAGTAGATTCTTACGGTATTATTATAATTTCAACAATCTTATATACCAATACCAATCTTATATAGCAACTGTCGGGATTATTGCATATTTACATGATTCTGATTCTAATCTACATTTACACTTTAGTACAACTTACATATTTCAACTGTTAGAAATATCTTGACCTTTGTTCACATTCTTTTACGACTTTTATAACCCTGAGTTCGCGTCCACAAAGTGTTGGTATTGCTTCCAAGGTCGCAGACCGATTCGCAGCCTTTGTTTAATCCAGTATTGTTTCAGAGTACCTACACTAGAATCGATTTGGTCGTAACAATTCTAGCTTCAGAAAAGTGTACAGGTCTTGAGGGTTATATGGTTAGATACTTATGGAGTATTGACTTTCAAGGCGGTTTGTGTTGTCCAATTACGTTTGGTATGCATTGTATTTTATTATCTGAATATACTTAAATCCATAATCGAAAACGATTCAACACTACACATTAGAAATATATGAAATGTATTTCTCGATTCAGATATAAAATTAATGGTAAAAAAACTAAAAAAAAAGCTTTTATTTAATAGTCCTAAATAAATAAACTTTGAATTAAATTAAACCAATCAATTTAGTACATGTATTACATAATTTATTAGATGATATAAAAGCTTGAGCTAAGCTATAAAAGCTAAGGAAAAAATAAGAATAACCGCGAATAAAATTTAATGAAAAGAGTTATTCCACTTTGCATTTGCGAATAACATCTCAAATAAAGGACTGACGGCTGATGGGGAGAGTCATGGAACAGTTTTAATGGTACTTACATACAAAAAGTCATATCAAATAAACTAATGTTCTTGTATTGTATTTAGCTGCTACCCACAGAAGTATCTGTGTATAGCCATAAAACGATGTGATGTCATTTTAGATAACCTGTATAACCTTTTTAAGGTTCCATGACATAAACTGTCGGTCTCAGCAGATCAATGAATAAGTTGATATTTTTAGATACATGTGTAGTCATTTTTAGCGTTATATAACGAACTTTAAACAATTCTTGACCTTTATTCAACAAAATCAATACGTCCATGACCCACAAAATGGAAATAGAATGTACCTAGCTTCTAACGCTTGTTAAGCGTTTATCACAGATGGAAAATGTAACTTGCATTTTGTACGTTCTTAACATTGAACTCCAGGATGTAACCTGGAAGAGAAGCCAGGCAGACGTAATAACATCGTTACGACAATTTTATCACATCGTATCGTTTCAGCCCAATGAAGTCCACTGCTGGACATAGGCCTCCCCCAAATATTGCCATCGCTCGCGGTCTAGAGCTATCATATAGCACTAATAAAATTTATAAATAAGAAACACGGATTTTTAAAATCTTGATAACGAAAATACGAAATCCGGAAAATTAAATGCATACAAAATGAAGTTGTACCTCAGAAAGCTTTATCCACAAACTTATAAGTGGATCGAGCGAGTTCGGTCAAACAGAGCGGAACAGAAAAATTTCAATATTACAAGAACAGTTTTGTTAACGATAAATAGGAACACTAGAATCGGTTTCCACTTGCAAAGTTACATGATAATTGGTTTCAAAGCTTATTGTAATAATTGGTTTCAAAGCTAACTATAATAATTGGTTTCGTGAGGTTATTGGTTAGTGAACCTGACCGCTGAGACGCTGGTGTTGATTCGATTCTGAACTGGGACAAATATTCGTGAAATGAGCACGAGTATGTATTGTGTCTGTATGTATAACTATCTATAGACATATGTACATATTTGATGCACCATAACACAGGCTCTAGTTTGGAATCAGTTGACCGTTTGTGAAGAGGTTCCGAGATACCTAAGTATTGTTATTTTATTTCCTTCACTTTATTATTGTAGGCATTTTAGTTTCATTCAAGAATATTAATTTTATATCATATTTAATTGTTCATTCGTTTCCTTAACCTTAGAGTAAAGTAACATTAAACTCCTTTGCTTTCATTAAATTATTGTCCTAAGTCGCGACATTGTACAAATAGTGAACTCAGCTAGACTTCTTCAACACGAAAAGTTTTTGAATAGTACGACAGAAAGACAACGGCAAGTATTTCGTGACGCAAATGCACTCCACTCAAAGGTGAAGCGAAGGTGAAACTTGAGTTTATTACGAAGTTTACACAGAGCCAAAAGTTGGGTGTACCTGGCAAAGAACTAAAATATTGAAACAGTCTGAAGATGAACTTAAGGTTAATGTACTAAAAGGTTTTGAGGATCGAGCTTTATCAAAATTTACACAATTAATATATTACATGGAGGATCCATTGTAGCTATTCAGATGTTCATTGATAAACTAATGAAGCTTCCTTTCAGCAATGTCAAAAAAAACATAGACAATTTACTTTTCAAATTTATCCGGGCATCTGGACTTATGCTTAAAGACGCAGAGACCTATGAGTTTGGTCCCTAGTATGTAGCTTTTTCGAAAAATGAAGATTTGACAGCGAATAATGTTTTAAAAACAATTTTGCTTTCCGACGTAACGCAATTTTTAACTAGATAATTCTGAAAGGACTGCGCGGTAATATCTCCAGAGTTGTCTTATACTAGGAGAAGGTCCGCGCTAATTATTCCTTTACCTCGTCACGTCGTCACCTAACTCTGCGACATGTGTTCGTAGCGCGGGTCATCGCATCTGGCGCGCCGTCCGCTCCCGGGCCGGGCCGGGCAACTGCTCTGTATTCATGAGGGATTCACTTCTCCATTGACCCCGTCCACTTCCGAGTACTGGCGGATTAGGAGGAAACTTTCTTGCTGTGCGCACGCAACTTGGATCAGTGTTATTTGAATACAGACTTCGACTGGTACGGGGTACGGACGTTGAGTGGACCTGCCCATCATTTTGATATGAAATGGTGTTTTTTCTGGAAGATTCTGGCGATTGTTGAGGGAGGAGTTCGGGGTATGTAGAATTTATATCAACTTATGAAGATAATTAATAACAATCCAGACAGTGGGTAGTCTTCTCAACTTTCATAATTGGATTGAAATCGTGAGCGCATCTAAAGTCATTCGCCTCACTAAAGATCTAGCGTTTATTACTATTAATAATATTGGATTTAGACGAACATATATGTTGCTTAATGAATACAAAATAGCTAAAAAAAAGGTATTCCAGAGGGATTCCTTTCAAAGTAGTATTGAATGAGAAGTACCGCTTCCCTGTACGAGCGTCCTGTTCGAGCAAAGCAGGCTAAACCCTTGGAGGTATTTTCGTCGGGTGTCGAAATATTTTTACATAAATTTGAACGCGAGGACAGGGATATATCCGATATATCCCATTTCAAAAACTGGCCCATTTCAGGTTTAAAGGTCACGACGTTCACACGCTTATGATACGCTTTTCGCGAATACTTTAATTTGAGTTTCTTATTATTATTCCATAATTACGCTACGTCGCAAACGGGGTAGGCGGAAGACCGAATGCCAAATATCTTTCTCTCCTTACAAACCTGCCGCGTTCCTTCCACATACATCGATCACTTTCTTTATAAGTATCGTGGTATACTTGTATAATGGCACATCTACATATGTACGTGAGCATTTTAATTAGTTAAAAAACAATTTTACGAGAGGTTCGACATGACAATTGATATATTGCGCAAGATAATGATAAAGATAAAAGATTGCGCAATTACATTGACATTTCCACTCCATCTAGAAACAGTTGTGGGCTTATGGAAGCACAGAGATAATTTTCCATCGCGCTTCACTGGAGTCCAAATATTTTCACACTTCTGTATTTCGTCAACATTTCATCCAGCAATATACACAAATGTACATACATATGATGAAATGTAGACATCGGTCAATCGTGACCTCGCAACGCGCACCGGCCGCTACCAGCCTGCGCCGTATGGCCAAATTGACATTTGATTTGTTGATGGGGAATAATGACCGAGGCGACGGGAAGCGGTTTCCACGCCGGTGCATCGCCGGCGGTCCCGTGAGAAAGCGACCGGACACTTCCTTGGGACGTTACGTTGACGTCGAGAGAGACGAATTTAAAAAATAGCTTGTCAGCATATTGCCTGTTTAAAACTTTATAACGAAATAGCGGCCCGCCCCGGCTTCGCATGGGTATATAACAGTATTTTTTCACTATTTATGGATGTAGGAGTTAAAAAAATGCAGTAACTTCTCCCGTTTTCCCAACATTTCCCTTCACTGCTCTGCTCCTATTGATTGTAGCGTGATGAAAAGTATACT
>DWGJ01000391.1:0-31642 GCA_018246895.1 Aspitha aspitha aspitha
GGGATATTTGGCACTCGCTGCTTTCTGCCTACCCCGCAAGGGACCTGGCGTGACGATATGTATGTATGTATGTATGTCTGATAAATTACAAGATAAACACAATTCGTTTACTATTTTTATTTACATCACCTTCAACATGTCAATATTACTATTACTGCTATTTACTACATATTAACTATCCCTAAATCCCTATTCAGGGCGACAGCTATTTATATTTATTATTTATACATTATTTTATAAAAAATAGAACAGAATAACGGTTATTTAAAAATGATGTATAGTAAAAGCGATATAAATAACGTATGTATCGGTACTCACAGCAACGTTGCGGATCATTTCGACGGGCGGCATGTGTATGTTCGAATGCGTGCGCGCCGCGAACTAATATCTACTTGGGTTGTGCAAGATCCTGCCACCGTTACGGTTCCTGGTCGTCGTGCGATGTAACCACCGGCCACATGTTGTAAGGCCACAGAGAATAGCTGTCCCTATTTTTTATTCCTATTTTAAGTAGCGACAGTAATTTTATAGCCCGGCCAACTTGATTTCACACCCCATAGGTTTTATCGTATAGTGCTGCTAAATAATAAGACCGAATATAATGTACACAATTAAATAATGCAAAGGATAGTCTATTTGTTAATAAAAAAATATTTACTACTTGTAAAAAAAATATTTATATATGATACCATCCATGTGCACAATAAAAAATTAGTTGAATACTTGTAGAATCTCATATAATACATACCACGGATACATATCACGGAGTCTGTGTGATTAAACATGCATTTCTGTCGAAAATTTCAAATAATTTGCCTTTAATCGATGTCTAATCTTTCTGTGACTTAAAATCGATTGAACATAACTTACTCGTAGGTACATCAATTTTGATTGAGATGCTTATGAGCTTCAGTTCAAGCTGAACCTGTTACCGTTATCAAAAATTGTTATTTAATATTCCAAATTTTTAAATAATTCTTACAAGATTATGTTATGTATTAGAATAACAAATTATACGATGCATAAATTAGGTATATCAAGTAAACCACAAACAATGCATAGTATGCTGGTGAAAATAGACATAATGTTAAACAGGTAGGAAAACTGACAGCTAAATTACACTTGCTTATTCATTTATTTCTTTCATTTGATTCGAAGAAATGAAGAAACGCAATAAACGAGATTATTTCTTTTATTGAAAACGTGTTTGCAGACGCCTCGACCAACTCATGTAAACTTGTTACGAATAACGATCTGTTTTATATAAATATTTGAGTATCATAACCAGTTCGGTGTTGTTCTTTAATGAACTGCACGGTTGGTTAATGCACTCGTTTTACGTTGTTTATCTGCTCGAATAGACTGGAAAGTTAGTCCATTTCCACGCACATTGATCTAAGTACACACGATTGGGTATTAAGGTAGGTCGTTTTTTAAATTTAATTTTTTTTTATCTTGTTTCTTTCTCCGTCCTGAACTGACACCTAAAATGTATACATTTCCTCAGTAAAGAAAGAAATCGTAGTCCCAGTAGAAAATTTATAATGATTAATATCGCAACAACAAATCTAATATCACGCATAGGACGTCACGCTGATTTGATCCAGTTACCCATTTACCAACTCATTAACAATCACCCAACCGTTCAATCACACGTAATGAAACCTTATTAGAATGTTATTGCAATCAGCATATAGCAATTATAATCGATTTAAAACTGGCAAATGTTGCCAAAGTCTCTAGGGATGAATGAGGTGTCCATTACATATGCATGCTAACTTATTATATTTCCGTCGTAACCGACCTACATCGAAACTTTATTATATCTTGACATATACAAAAACAATTATTATTAATTCGCCAAACTAATTGTATCGTAAGATAAGAGATAAGTTTAACGCAAAGAATTATGAGAAATTATAAATATAAATTATCATTAAAAGTGACTTAAGTTACCGAGAGAGAGTCAAAGGGAGAAAACAGATCTAAGATGCAAGCCTTAGGTTTTTTTTTAAAGTAATAAATAAATAATGATCCGTATAGATAAAAAACTGTCTAGGATGCGCGAAACTAGTATTCGAATGTCAACCCTATTGGGATATGGTTTATAATGTAGGTGCAATATTTATTAGTGTTGTTGAATGCAAGTGATGCGTTTCATTCGTTCGCAAGTGCGAGTAAATTGCCTCAACCATTCGAGTATATTAATCGAGCGTGTTATTTAGACCTGCCAGTTGTTTGTACATACTCATCCGGTATTTCCCGTTAATATTTGAAGGTTAAGGCCTAGATACCGGCACTGATAACATTTTTTTTACGTTTTAGTTTCCAGTTCGCTCCACTCATACACCTAATTTATGAAAAAAGTAGTTGATTTAAAAACGAGTGGTTTTACACTCAAACATAGATTTGAAACTGAATGAAATCGCGCAGACTCGTTATTCCAGTAAAAAAGACTATTTCATCACTTTTTTATTCCTATTATTCTCTTCCTTTGTTTCTTTAAACGAATAAATTTTTGCTGTCATCTTTTCTTTCTCCGTTAATTTATAAAATTATAATGATACAAATCATAAATATTTTAATTTAATCCAATTAAAATTTGAACATTCGCTCGACAGTTCTTACGAGTGTACACGCGTCTCCCTCACGCAACGAGTGGCACGTTTAAATTGGAGTTGTTTCCTCACGCGCGATATAGGTCAGATTATGTCATGCTTATAAATGTTCCCTTTATATACTTACATATAGAATGAAATACTTTTGCATAGAAAATGCCAGCTTTGGAGCGTTACATGTTTAAGTAACGAATCATAAGCGACAAAGACTATCCAGTGCAGGGTGATACTCTTAAATTTTATTTCTGCTAAAACTCGTGCTGACTTATCATCTTAGTTACCGCTAAATTTTGAAATTCTTAAAGTACATAGAGGAGTCGAACTATCTGACGTCATCGCAATGTCTGACATTAAGGGAACATGCACGAAGGTCTTGTCTAAATGGATGTGAGGTTAGCCAAGTGAAAGCTGAACGGGTAGCAATCAGACACTTGGCAGCGCATAAAATTTTGTTAGGGGAAAACTAGATGACGCTGTATTTTCTAGCCAAAGCTCCGTAGAAAGATAAACTTAACAATTTACGAATGCACCCTACGTATAAAGGGAATAGTGAATGAGTGCAATCACACGTAAACATTGGAAATAACAGGGGTATACTTATTTAGACTGGTGTAGAAGTTCTATTTACAGGCCTTTTTCGTATAAAGGGAGCAACAACAGACTAGACAGAAACGTGTTTTCTATACTTACTTATATTTCTAATTTAAAAATTGGTGCAGTGAAATTTTTATGGAATCATTTTTTTCAATTGCGTACGATGATTATTTTTGTGACTTTCTATGTAGAGAAATATTATTATAGTATGTGTCAAACTAGTTTATGAAAAACATCAAATTTTAACAAACCATTATGTCCATACATTCATTACACGCAACTTTTGCTATTAACGGTATATCCGGCTCGTAAATCTACGCATTAACCACACTTAAACGTCCGTGAACAGTGGTTTAATGATATAAATATAAGCAGGAGCCGCGTAGGGTCCATAAAACTGTAAGAGGTCCTTAAAGTACTTGCATGACCGGGTACGGTACAAGTTTGAGAGAAAATAAATACAAACAGTTTAGGAATCGTTTACATCCTCGACACGGTGATACTCGTAGATAGGAACAATGTATGTATGATCTGACGCAGGTCGCAGCTAGCTTTTGGAATATTTTGTAGTTTTCCATTCTCATATTCCATTCTTACCTTCAAGTGATAAAACTCCTTTTAAAAAAACCTAATAATCGCATCAGAGCTAAGACAAATACCTAAAACGTATAAGAGGTCCATAAGTCGGCCCGCTTTGAAGTGATGTACTGAGAGGCTTACAAATGTAATCCTCTACAGGTCACTCAAGTAACGTCACCTGTGCTCACAAGCCCCGTATTTTTGTACCAGCATGTGTCACGAGCTTTTTTCTTGCTCAGAAAAGAGGAAGTCGTATTGTTCGCTACATTCTTGTTTTAGAACTCTCAAAGTCGGAGCATCAAAGAATTCTATTTTGAAACTGAATTTACTTTTTAAATTCTGTGCACTTATCGGATCGCAGAAGAAATGTGGGTTGTTTGGTAATAGGAATCTTAACAAAATTATAATGCTAAAAGTGACTATCTGTGCAATATGATCATAGGGATTACATAATAGACTTTGATACTGTTTAAATGTTAAACGCTTAGTTGTATGGTGGGACTATTTCTATTAAACATTTCTCAAAATACACATAAAATCTATTCTTGTATTGTTGACACATCATTTTCCCTGCAGTACAGGATATACACCGATTTTCAAAGGATCAATCTCTATTTCACTAAACTAGATCACAAATCATTTTGACGCGCGTCAAGATATAGACAAACATTTATCATCAGTGCGTTTTGACACTCAATTGGCGCCATGTTGAATTGATAGCGAATGTATTCAAAAATAAACAAACGTATTGCATTGTTGAATTGTCATCAAAAACAGATTTCTCCTTTAGACACATAAATATATTTATTACACCTAGACTTTTTTGCGGTTCAATATTGTTATACCTTAGTAACGAAATTCCATTGTTAAACCAACAAAGAAATATAAGGGATAATAATCAAATAATAACTGTATAAGTGACTGAATTTAATTATTCTTTGCTTAGTCAGTAAATTCAGGTCCTTCAATTTCGGGCATTTAGATAGATTTACGTGCAATTAAACTAAGAATCCTCTTAATCTACACCAGGTAATATGGAGTCTAAGTGTCAATCAATTTATACCACATTAATTTAACAGCTTTCTACTAAGACGGCAACTAACATTGATATTCAAATTAGAGCACCAAATGGATATTAGGTCTGAGATATCGATATAGTTTGGGCGGTTTAGTGTTAAGACATATAAATCGTGATGAGCGTCAATAATTACAGTAAATAGATGACAAGCGATATTGAAATTGAAATTGGAATAATATTATTACTTGTGTTTAAAAGCAGGGATTTTTTTCTAGGATCTTGGGGAGTCTTAAATCGTGAACTATCGTCGTCACACAACCGTCGAGTCGTAAAAAAACTGCCAAATGTCGGAAGATGTATCTTGAAGTAGTGGAAACGTGGAATTACTTTATATTCAATATCAGTAACACGATATTGATTTTTGTAACAATATTTTCGTAGAAAACAAAAAAGACCTACAGAATTAGCAACACAGGTCAGAATAAGCTGTTATTCACTTAAATGGTTTTGTTTTTTCCCTATATGGCGCCCAAAATATATACAAGTTCAGCTGATAGTGGAGAAATTCACAAATTTATTATTACGTTAAACACGTATAAAGCCTCACGTGTTTATATCGACACCTGTACGGTTTGAGTTAATTAAACTTTTACACCATTAGCTACACGTACTCGTGAGAACTTGGTTCGCTAAGTGACATATAATAATGAACTAGTGTGGAGAATTAATTGATTTTCACATACGCTTAATGATATAGTAGATCGTATACCACTCTCGTTACTAAATGAGGCGATTATCTATGGTCTTTTCATTTATTATCTGCAGATTTATAGATAACTTACAGTGTATAGACTATAGATGATTAATGAATGATGCCTATGTACAGTTTGAAAGGGTGCATTTCGACGTTTAATAACATACTATACTCTGTTATCTATCCGTTTAAAAAAAGCGAATCAGCAAGTAGACCACTGGCTGTTAGGCGGTCAAAATAGCGTGTAAGCTGTTTGTATTAAATTTTCTTTGTAAACAATTTACTCTGTACACAATCCGCCCTGCATACAAGTTATTCTGTATAAAATTCACACTGAATATATTTATAGTCTGAAGTACGGTATAAAATATAGCTGGTGAGACTTTTTAAATTGAAACTTACGAGTAACTTATGTCTGTCTACGATAGAATTACACCAAAATGCAGCAAAACCATTGAAAACTGCAAAAGGTTAGGCGATATTACCACTGTATGCGTAACCTGGTTGACGGAAGGTACACCATAAATTACCCTGTTGAAGTGTACTCGATCACTGTAAGCACTGTGTTCATACACTATTGTGCACGCGATATATACTATGTACAAGCACGTACATACAGAAGCGAAATGTTACATGCTAACATGATTAATTAACAAGAATATTTACATTTTGACGTAAATAAATACTTTTCGGACCTGTTTACACATTTCATTTTAAAGTACCTTCTTAGAGCAAGTGACGTTTGCTAGTCTCACGTATTCTTCAACATTTGTGTATTTAAAATATTTATTATTTATTTTTTATTTATTTTAATTGATTGATGTAGGCGTTCAAAATTACGCCGGTCGAAGGATTAGGTTAGGGATTAGATTAGGCTAGGTCACAATTAGGTCGGGAGAACTATCTTTATTTTTAAATTTCCAACCTATCCCGTCCCCCCCTCCTCCAACCCCCATTAGTAAAACTAAAACAGTTACGAGTAAAAAACATCTCTTATCAAAAACAGCTAACGAGTGTTTTCTGGCTTTGGATGACGCACTAAACAATTGTGGGCATTCTCAACTTACAAGCACTTTACACAACTGTACTATACAAATATTGTTCTTCTCTCCTATAACTTGTCGCAGTTGGTACTTACCTTTATTATATAACTGGTTACGACATATTTTCCCACATATTTTACTGCGAAGAACATAAAATGCACAGTTATACCGCAAGTGCCTTATAAAATATTGAGGATCAAGATGTCGGTCATCGGAACAGGTCGTACCTACTATAAAATTTTGACTATTCATTGGAGATTTAATTTCCTTTTCCTTTTTAGAAGAGGATTAAATTTGAGATCTGCGCAGGAATGCTATGCAAGTGCGAAATGTTTAAGGCGTATATGTATACACACATGTATTGAATATGTTTTATAATCGTGTCAAAATGACTCTACTATTGAATAATTATCATTTAAATTCGTGATTTTTTACTAAACTTTCATGAACTGTATTTAATGTTTCTTCTCTTATTTCGTTTTATTCGCACGCATAAAGCATGATACTTCAATTGACTTATAAAATACAACGCATTCACGCTACCTACATATCTTAAATACTATGAACGTTTAACACAAATTAAGTGATAATTGCGTATTTATTAGAAATGAAAATCCACATTTTCGATTTATCCATCTTAAGAAAACGGTATTGCGTCATAAAGTACTCGTATCATTGAACGATTGAATCAGTGGAACGTCAAACAGGTATGCCAACATTACTATATTCGGCTGGAAGCTATACTGGATGGCTATTACTTAATCGTATGTAATAGTCGTTATACAAAAACATCTTATTGGAATGTAGTTACAAAATCAGTCTAAAGTAACATTACTTTGAGTTACGGCTCTAACCCGTACGATGATAGAACGTAGAAGGCAATTACAATTTTAAGTCCTGATAAGAACTGATCGTAAAATGGGTTTAAAATATATTTAGATATAATATGTTAGTATCAGTAACGTAAATGATTCATAAATGTTAAAATTTCTCGTATTCTATGAAGTGACATGTAAAGATATATAATATAATAATATGTATAATAACAATTGGGACAAATAACACAGCGATCTGATTATAAATTAAGCAATTAAATGACTGTCTTATGGTGACATTTGTTATGATTATGATAAATGTGCAAATGTATATACATATACATACCTTATAATATTACATATTCTTTTCATTCTGATGTATGTATATTTCTGTAAACTGTCCGTATGTTCTTTTAATATGGACATTTTTATTCAAGAATTTCGTAGTAAAATTTGCCGTATTCTGTCCAACAGAGTGTGCATGTCGCCAGTAGACATGCCGTGTAGCAATATCTGTAACAGCTCTCGACAACCTCAGCACGTGGAGAATGCAAGACTACAATTTGAACTTTACGAGTTACTTAAAGATGATGACATCCTGTTTTTGTTAAGTAAAGAAAATAGAAGGTGTATTGCTTAAACTGTAGCGGTGAGGCTTAAATTTACAATATCTATTTGTGATTTGAAATAAGAGGCAGACGGTGATGCAGCTAATTAAATTAGCATTGTAAATAAAAATTTAAGTATCGTTACCGCTGTAACAGTGTTGGAAAACATCGCTAGGATACCTACGATCTTAAGTGTTTTCCTTCGTGTTTTTTGAGGTATATGAACGCAGTCAATCTTCACTCAACAAATGTAGTATTTTATAGCCTTCAATCTTATCATTAGCAGATAAAACTCGTGTCCAACAGTAGAACTATAAAACGGTTAAAACACTATCGTTGAAAATAATAAATAAATAACTGGGCAAAATTCCAGACACGGCTGTCTGATCCCAAAGTAGGCTATTTAATGGATGGGTGACCGGACAGCTGATCAACATAGATAAAAATACGATATAATACTTATATACAGACTTTTATTACGCCCAGGCACAGTACAAACAAATCCTCCTGACTCCTGTTTTGCAGTCAGGGTCTCTAACCACTCGACCACGAGGCCAGTCAACATTAAAGATGATATTTATAGAGTTCTATGTAAATTAGTGGTATCGAGATTAATTTTCATTCACTGCTGTCGATTTTGCACGACACATTCGACATAATGAATTTCGAGCTTGCGCGCTGTATTGATCGGCGACAATTTTGCTTGCCCGGTAATTCACCTGAATGCTCCCTGAGGAGCCAGTTCGGCCCTACTCAGCCTGATGTATTGGTTGTATCATCGTTGTGTAACTTTAATGTATTGTATACCATTTATGTCCGTGAGTTACAAATGTTACATGATTAATGTGTAAAAAGTTTTTGAAGTTTTTGTTTAGCTACTCCTCTTGACTCGACTCGTCTCCCTGTTTGCGAGGTTGAGTTTATTTATTTTATATGCAAGAGAGCAAACTATGTTTGTTAATGCTTCTAATAGACTTCTATCGATTCGGTTCTCCGTTACGCAATAATGTCGTCGTCTCAGCTTGAATTGTATTTTATTTAGATTTTTTCGTTAACGATGTCTTTAGGCAATCGTACTTTTAAATTGTACATGGCGTGTTACATGTTACATGTTTTCAGAGGCGCTGACATGTGACGTGCACCGTCGCGCATTCACTGGTGTCACCGAACGTCACTCACGTTGTTCATAATTTCTCTCTCTATTTGTAATCAGTGCTTTTTCGCTGTTCAAGTAGCCATATGCCAATGACCTCTAGATATTTGTTTGGGCCGTTCAATATTTCGCGTTTTCAAACTATTGGAACTCTCTACAGGCTACAAACACAGTGTGTAGAAGATACCTTTATACGTGTAAAGACACATTCGCATAGGATAATAAAAAAAAATATTGATGAAGTCTGAGATTATTATTTTATTATATGTACTAAATTGACCTATAAAATCGTCTTGTGTGTTAAGCCATTTTGTATGTAACTGTGTTCAGAATGAAACGACTCTTGCTGTCAATGTAGCGATGGCGATCACGTACGATCCTCGGCCTTAGGCAGTGCTCACATCCGGCCCTGAATTTACCAGACCGTAGCGTACGAAGGGCTTGTCATAAAATGAAGTTCACTTGCGGTCGGTTTTTTTTATTCAGAGTAATTTACGAAACTGTAGAATATATGGTCTGCTGTATGAATATAAATAAAAAAATGTTTTATTGATATAAACAAATTTATGTAATATGCCCGCCGCAGGAGCTCTGTACTTGGATTAAGGCCCGTGTTACAGAGGCCCAGCTCCACTGAATCAAGATACCTATAGTCTTCACGGAAAAACAAAAGTAAAATCAAAAATACAAATAAAAAAATGTGGTTAGTACAATATTGAGTACACATTTGTTAGAGTTTTAATGAGAGCGTGTATAGGTGTGAAGATGTATTAATTTGAAGCAAGTGAGGACCACGTGACTGCATTAACGCGAGTGGAAACTCGGCGCAAGGCACGAGTAGGAAACCTACAACTTTACTTATCAAGAATTTTGTGTTATTTTATCAACAACTTACTTGCGGTTACCTAGTAAATAGTTTCTTTAGCTCGTCTACATAACTATACATGTATACTTAACGTGGAGCAATAATTGAGTAAAGTGATTTACGTGAGTATTGTTTCAAAATAAATAAAATTTGTACCAATTATATTTTACTATACCTACATATATTAGCAGTGATGATTACCTAGTGGTTAAGATCTTCGTTGTTAGGCGGTGGAAAAGTAGGCGTGATTGTATTACTAAATAACTAACTCCAAAGTAAATTATCAGTCGGGTAAATTCGTAGCACTAATGACTACAAGTTTTTTCAGGCTATGTTCACCTAGAAGCTATGAGCACTTTAGTGGAATAAATTCTTGAGTGGTTGGTATTGAGGATAGCGCAAAATACAAATAAAATTTGAGAACATGAACAACAAGCAAGTCGATGAATCACCTTACAATTTGTAAATTAATTTGAATTTGGAATAATCATGTTTGTTCTTCTGATTTCGTATAGGACAATTTAAATTTTTTTAGAACAATAAAATTGTGGCGTTGATTACTATCTATTCATTGGCAGTAATATAAGCATCATCACGTTCGCATTCTTTATTCAAATGAGCGTTTAGGGCGTCAGAGTCGTCCATTTGTTTAAAAACGCTCCACTTGAATATTTCTTCGCCATCTTAATTTGTACGTGACTCTGAGAGTTAATTAGAGAAATTACGAGATCCACTCGACTGGGTTTTTGTGCTGGACTTTATCGTCTGGCATTCAGACACGGCCATTGTGGAAAATTAAATTAACATTTAACTAGTGAGCCTAGACGCTATTACTCGCTCTACTGAAAAAACTCGCTGCTATTATATGAATTTTTATATAGTGAGAAGAGCATTGTCTCTCATTGTCTATGGTTCGGAAATTTGTTTTTATAATTCTTATCTTTCCTCTTTGTAGTCGTGTTGCCAGCATCGTGATTTCTGTACTCATTTTTTCTACTATTATTTTTGTTATACACCTTGCACAAATACTAAATTCTTTTAGATTCTTGTTACTAATGTATTCATATGAAGTTTATTGTTTTTACGGAAACCGAGAAGTTTTAGTTCGGTAGAAATAGGTGTTCCATTATTTTGTTTTTTGAAAACGACATTACAAATCCCTGTATCAGAGTTGACAACATCTGCAAAGGAATAGTACATTCGCAGTAAATTTATTTATAAGAGGTCAATACATTGCAAATTGCCAAAGGATTCTATTGCTAGTCGAACACAACGGGACTAAGGAGGCATGACGCCTGGGGATATAATCAAGAGCGCTCATTCTTCAGCGATGCGTGCTGGCTTTAAGAAATCCATTATACGACATAAAAACTAGCAATTAGGTTACATTGGAAATACGCTGGAGTATATATGCTTCTAATATTACACGAATATGAAATTATAGTATCCTAAATGAAATTTACATACATATTTATTACTTTCCATTAAGACAACTATTTAAAGCGGATACTACTTAAACTAAATTTTTTAACGCCATAGAAACACGTGTAACAGGAAAAGCTAAAGTTTTTTGCGTTCCGGTATTATCTGCTCTCATCTCAATTGTAAAAAACGGTAAAAAACTGTGAACAAAAATGTATACCTTCATGTAACGGCACTTGCTATAAAAATGTATTTTTATCACGCCATTGAATTGGATTATGATCGACAGGCGCAGCGTAACAGGGTAACGTATTTAAATAGAGATGAATAAATAGAGTGGAATTGGATCAGTTACGTGACCGGAAAATCTCTGCCAAGATAACTGTGTGCTATGTTTTTCTTTACAGTTCCTGAAGCATTGCGAATGGATAGCAATTGCTATGATTATTTCTAGTTTTCGTAATCCTTACTAATATTATAAATGTGAACTTAAGTGTGTTTGTTACGCTTTCACGCGAAAACTACTTAACCGATTATCATTAAACTTTATACACACATTCTTGGAAGTTTTAGAAGTAACATGGATGTTAATAAATTTTTTTTTTGCCAAAGTTAAAAAAATATTTGTCAAAAAATCTCAAAATCTAGCTTCTTCAACGCCATCACGCTATGACTGATAGGAGTGGAGTGGGAATGACAAATGTTGCATTTTGGAAAATATTGATTTTATCACGCAGGCGAAGCTGCGGGCACCGTATAATACATATTTAAAAACCTGTCTATTTTTTTTTCAGGTACGTACAATCACTTGGATGCAATGGCTTGGCTGAAAAGGTAACGTTAAAAAAAGCAATTGAATAACATGCCGCAGACATGTAGAACACTTCGAGGTCGTTGAAGCAGAAGGGCACCTTTGTCATCCAGTAATTTATTCTTTCGCCCTTCTTGTTTGAATGAAATAAAATAAAAGAAACTAATTAAACGAGTACCTACGGTTGTGTAGACATGTTTCGACAACATCCTATAAAATACCATGCTATTGAACGAATAACTTTAAATATCATTCCGTCTTTTTTCCTAAAGTGATTTATATTTCTTTTGTGACCTCTGATATTTGCAGAATCCTTTAATCCATTAAGTGTGATATTCTTCTAATTGAACATAGATTATGTATTATACATTAGAAAAGCAGAAAATTTCAAGTATACTTTTAAGCTGTTTCCTTATTAAAATTCCGCATAAAAGTTACCACCATCAGTGAAAGTAATTTAATGTA
Source organism: Aspitha aspitha aspitha (assembly GCA_018246895.1). Lineage (NCBI taxonomy): Eukaryota > Metazoa > Arthropoda > Insecta > Lepidoptera > Hesperiidae > Aspitha > Aspitha aspitha. The sequence goes on from DWGJ01000391.1 coordinate 12,746, forward strand.
ATTATACATATATTAACATTTTACCCCCAGGCACTTCTTGCCTACATTGGCGTTCATTAAACAAACACATCAGAATAACAGAATTGTTCTCGTAATTGTCGACAATACATTACGCCCACAAAGCAACATTGAAAATACTCGAGCGTCAACATCATTATCTTAAACGCGCAATTAACACAAACGTGACTACAGGCTAAATAAATTATTTAGATTTACAGACTTGTTCTAGTTTCAATTTCCAGCCGACGAGCGGTTTCATCGCTAAGATGATACATTAAAGTCGCATGTGAGCGACTCTTATTAGATTAAAATATTTAGCCGCTGCAGCAGCCGAGAACTATAGACTATACAGATCAAGTCATAGTCGATGGAAGGTTAAAATTTAGTTTTCCTTTTACCCCTTCTCTATATTATTCGATGTAAGTTAAGCAGGTTCCTTAACAAGTGAAACCAACGTGGAGCATGCTGAATTCCGTTAGAGATAAAGGGTATGAAGTTTATTGGCTTTATTATCCTAAGAAACGCGTCGTGTCGCTTGAAACGGCAAGAACCAGCGCCCTCAGAGGCGGCTGTGTAGAATTTCATAAAACAATAAAGCGACAAAATGTGCCAAACAAATTTGTGTCGTGTGAATGTTCGTTTAGTTTTAAATTGCAACGGCAGAGTTTTTCACGTTGTGCCCGAGTAGCGTACACCGCTGGGCTTGGTATAAATACGAAGATATCTTTGATGTTGTACCCTCTCGCCTCGGGCGTGAAAGGCTCTCATAGACAAAGTGCATTTCGGTATTAGAGGTTTTACACGCTTCGTTTCGGAAGTATTTCGCGGAAACCCGTTTTTATAGTAGCGGAGATGTATCTGTATATAACTTTAAGATGTAACACGAAACATGTTTTGTAACAGGTTTATGCTTAATGTTATTTGTAAAAACTTGGTTAATGAAATTAATGAAATCGTCATTTATTCACTACAATTTATGTGTATAATTCCTTGTAATATAGACGTTACCATCATTTTGATGCATTTATATACCATAATGCTATAGGTAGCTAGCTGATAATGTTGAGCACTTGATGTGATTCATGTAAATCGTGTACGTTTACTATGTATAAGATTAAATGAGGCTTCAGTTAATGCTCGCGTTAATTCTCTTATATTTGCAGTTACGTAGAAGTAATGTTTGTATTAGTATTAACTCTACTTTCAACTGTACCAGTGTGGTGGAATGAGAACGTTATTTGGTTTTATTTTTCAAAAATTATATGAGTACATAAGGTAACCTAAGCGACGAAATGTAAATAAGAATTTGAACTTTGCATAGGAGGGAGGCATACTTAGCCCATTGCCACATATTCTTTATGATAAGAAATCGCTATTGTAGATTAATATGTATATCTGTGATTTAAAGAGACAAGTTCGATAATGAAGAAAGAAATAAGTGAATTTTAATCCTAATGCATATGATGCATATAATGTAATGAACTTGTAACTATGTGAAAGGTTTCAGCGATCGTCCGGGCATGACTGGAACACGTTGGCCATATTCTAATTACCCCTGAGATTCAACTTGTTTATGCAAATGTCAAATGGCATTCTCGCCATATTATTACGTTATTATTGATTCTATTGTAGATGTGTTTATGTTGTATTATTATTTATTTATTTTGAATATCCGTCTCCAAACCGACTTAGGTGCTTCGAAACCCTGGTGCATATTCCTGACGTTACAAATTGGTGTGCAGCTTTATGGTCGCTTTTATGAAACCTATAGACCATAGAAATAGCGAGAAAACATGTTGCACATGAGTCAGAAGTGCGTGTCAGGATTTGAACCCACACCTCCAGAGCTCGACTATCACTTCCATCGTTACTTTTAAAAATATCATCGACAAACAGATGAAGATAGTGTTGGGATACAATATACACATGCATGGATATAAGAGTAATTTAAAACAAATATAATATCCACAGAAACTAAATAGTATTTTGCTAAACCTCGGTTACTATTGAATTATTCGCATGTAGGTACATATTAAAGTGACATAATAGTCTTGAATGACGCATGAAACTAAATCATAATGTACCTTACATCTCATTCTAAAAGGCAGAGGGATTAACTCAAAGGATTGTATTTCGCAGACGCCGAGCGATAGTTTCGCGAAAATATCCGTAAGGTTTAGTAAATATATTCATCTCCCGATTCCAAGTCTGCAAATCGGATTACCTCATTATTTGTTAAGGCGGATTAAACACGAATCCGTTTTTGTCGCTCACTCGTTGTCCTACCTTGTTACTGTTACCGTGGAGTGAGTTTGGATCCGATATTTTCTTTGATATTACTGTAGCGTGGTAGGTTGCTATGTGATAAGTACAGGTGGGGTTAGTGAACGATCAATTGATGTGTCGCTTTAATGTTATGTGTGTAAAAATATTTTTTCGTACGTAATCATATTTATTTGCTACGCTTTGAAGTAACCTGAATGCTTTTTACTGCTTAACAGTATATTTGTTATATTTGTCAATGTTTACAGTTACTAGTCAAGGAACAAAATATCCGTATCTTTATTAGACTATACATTAGGTCTTTTTACCTTTTAATTTTTTGTTGTTTCACTGCCAAACACGGATCTCCTCTCATAATAAGATGGGCGAATGCAGGTTAGCAAACTACATATTTCAGTAAACACTTGGTGAAGATTAAGGCGTGCAGGTTCCTTCACAATGTTTACCTAGACTGTCATATCGAATGATTATTAATCTTTCTTCCAAATTTCTGCGCATCTCATCCATACTAATATAACAATTGCGCAGTAATTTAATACTCGCATTTTTGTGTTCCAGTTTTCATTTGTTTCCCGCGGTGTTATTTGTACCTAGTATGTGTATTGACGGAAAATATTCGGTTTGCAATCTATGTTAATCCCTGGATAGTTCACAATCTAGGTTACAATATCGATGAACAAAAAAATGTATTTCATCGTTCGCACATAAAACCTAAATCTGCCGGTCGTGAAAGTTAGATTGGCATTATGCGTATCAAAAGTTCCCTGCAATTTCCATACTGCGATACAATACCACACATCCATAAAGAGAAATGGGACTCGATTTTTTTATTCCACTACAGGGTTGGCAATTCCAATATTTTTCTGTAAGTATTAGGTGTATGTGCATAATGTTATTCCCGTTCAGAAAAAAATGGAAATTTTATCTCTGAAAACAATACCACGCTAACACCAATGCATAGTAATTGTTTAGGTTTTTTATAAGAGCCCATTCTTAATTAAAATTTGTATATCTCTTCAATTGGACCACGGGCAATAGTTAAATACAATAATTTTGAAACTTTTTGTCAATAAAGTCTATAGCTATTTATATTACTTTATTTGATCTAGTTAAAGTTAATCTTTCACATCCATGTTGTTAGATTAAATTAATGATATTAGGGCCGAAAATATTTTAATATAATATCTCGGTACAACCCTATACGTCACCCGATCCCGATGAAACTCTTAACTCGCTTAATGGTTCGAGTTGTAACGAGTTGTCGGCTTTTTCTGTTCCAAACCGAATTGGTTCCGTACTGCATCGAATTGAAATCCATAAAAAGTATTATTTTCTTCCATTTTTAGATTTTTGTTTCGACGCGCGTGCTGGCACAGTGTTTCTAGTGCCTTTGATGACCGCGATTGCGTGTTTGGTTGGAATCATAGTGCCAAAACTAAAACTCGTTCACTTACTGTTTTAAGTGTTTCCGCTTGATTTTGAAACTATACATTTTACACATGGTCTTTAATGCTACGTTATTATTGATTGTATTAATCTTGAAATAAAATACTACTAACGAATTATTAAATGATTGGCAAATTTTTTACATCTCACTCGTCAAAGTTCGCAACGCACTGCTTTAAGCAAATAGATTACGTGCCGTTTCCTTTGATGGGCTTACTTTAATGGATTTCCCTGTTTGCCCGCGAACTTTCTTACGATCACTTAATCCACCGCAGTTCGTATTTTTGTGTGATTTATGAACCCCGGTGACGCCGGCAGGACTGGGGGTTTATCTTGCGTTCTATAAGAATCTTATCGTAGACATATGTATGTACGTTACATGGGTCATTGTCCCTAATCCGTAGTTGCCCTTGTTTAGGTTTTCATGTGAGTGTAAATTACATACTTTTTCATGTAACATTCAGGTATTTTGTGTAAAACTTGAAGAGTTAGTAAAACGACGTAAATAGTTTCACTACGGAAGCCACGGAAGCCTTCAACGACTTTTGTGGTTGCGATGTGATACGTCTACAATCTTTCACGTGCGTTGTTTCACAGGTCTGTGGAAAATCCTCCACATCCAAGGCTTCCAAGCTGAGCATTTGTGTGTGTAGATATTATATAATCTCATTTGCTCTTTTATAAAGCTAATTTGAATTAAAACCTTTATCAAAGTCTAACTTTCTATTCTTCAATAGGTAAGTTTTTCGACCCTAAATACAAAATTAATAATAAAATTTAGTTACTAAATGTCCATGTGACTGAAGACTTAAGCCCGTAGGTCCTAAACCCTAACAGGTCTGTGGGGCATGACAGCCGCATTAGAGGCTTTGCTTTCAGAATTCAGCCGGACACCAGCCGTGTGTTCAAATAGGATTTATTGCTAAGCATTCTCTTACCTAAACATTTCCATGTAAATAAAACAGATTAAATTATGACAATCGGTAACACAGTAGAAAGCGACAAAAAGTAGTAATTAATATTTACGTACCGACTAATATAGCAATTGAAATATGAATTATTTTTAGAGCAATTATACTATAATATGTACAAAATTAAAAACGATTTCAAACTTAGATCGCAATCAAATAATAAATTAAAATAGCAAAGAAAATTTTAACAATGGTTATTAGGATTTATGATACCTATTTATTAAAGCACGAAGGAGCCATTAACTATTTTAATTAAAAAACTTTACAGCGCAAACATGCTCGTGCGAAATATTACCTATGCATAAAAGATTTAACTTGTTTATATTTGTTTATGGTCATCAAGAATTTTCATACGTCAACTTTATTTACACTAATTAATGTTGGGTCTCCGGAATGTACGAGCTATAGATACATGATATGCTTCTGTATGATTTGACCTCGAACTTTTTATTCATGAGGGTATAAAGGGGAGGCGAGCTTCAAAAGATACCATGGTACCGTTGCAGAGATGCCGGGTAATGCGGGATTTTTCCCACTAAAATCCCCTGGAAGTCCATCCTTCCTAGGCGTTCCTGGCATGACCAACAAATTGTCATTAACCTGTTCTTGTATAATTTTGCACTGGGCCTCTCTTGGCTATGCAGATTTCACACATCTGTTTCCAATTTCAAATAGCACTGAACATGAGTTGATCATTATGATGAGTTGGTCATGAATGCCTGCTAATTGTGATAACTACGTTTAACCCTACTTATTTATCTACTACTTTCTGAACTGGCGACATTGTAATATTATTAATTAAGAGTAATGTTTTTTATTTAATTTAAAACTAAGGGTAAAGTAAGTAATCTGTCTTAATCCGACAATAATTTGAGATATTAAAGCATCTAAACTGCCCTGCCCTGGTCAGCAGACACGGCTAATTTACCCTAATGCTCTTACCCTTGTCTGCATTAACCATTAACTTGTGACACGCTTAATTCGCTAAGTGCTTCGGTCAGTTGGTCTCGATGCCGCCCAACGTGAATGCGAGCGCGGGGAAAGTGTTGCCATTACTCGAATGGTAGGTATAAAAGGAATAATATATTATTGTTTGATAATAATTTATCAGTAGGTAGCTGTTATTTTTTAAAGGTTTTCCCTCGCGAATTTGTGATTCATGTAAATTTGACGTCCTCATGGACGAGGGCCATGAAGACAGTATCGAGGTGCGCCAACCTTCCTGGAAATCAGCGGCATATGTTACATGGATTTGTTGCAGATGAAACTTCAATTACTATTGTCTTCTAGCGAACTATATTGCTAGCCCATTCGCACACTAACGCAGGTTTGTTATTTCTTTGCATTACCAACTTACGGCTATTGAGGCTCTTTGTTGAAATAAGATGGTAGGTAATTTACGAAACCCAACAACTGAAACAATTGTTACCTGAACACCTTCGTTAGCGAAAGCCAAGGGTTTGGCGCCGCTTGAATTAAATATTTAGTTTAACCGACTGCGTACTTGTTACCTCATTCGTGAATATTCGGTCAAGTTTCGGAAGTTTTCAAGATTATATTCTATTCATGGTTACCTTCTTACGTAATATAGAGGTAAGCTGAGATTAAGATTACAACCGTTTCTAAATATATACAAGTTTAAAGTATTGTTATTTAAAAAAAGAAAACGACAATAACTTACGATCTATAAATTAAAACGTATCTAATGGTTGTAGAGACTAAAAGAATTGAAGGATTTCCAATAGTGTGATATTTGGCCCTTTCTATTATAGTATGATGATATAACAATATTATAACGGGGTCATCGGCCAAATGCATCAAAATTCTGAACGTAAGTGTTCTTCTATCCAGTCACCATCCAGTAGTGGCGGAAAGTAGTAAACTAGATAAGTTTTAAAAAGGACAAAGTTGGATGAATCTTGACTGTATAATGACGCAGATTAAAACTTGTTGATTGTGAATTGCAGAGACTATGATCCAGTAGAAAGTAGAAACAAAAATGATTAATGTTTTTTAATGAACACTTTTATTAACCATTTCCTTTGTTATGTACCTACTTGTATTATTTTATATGTTTTTTTTTTCAATGTTAACTTAAAAACCACTGTAACGAGTGTATTTTGCGACTTATTGGTTACCCTAAACTATTTGTAACAATTTTACACGTACATATCAATAAAATAGTACCTTTAATATATGTAATAATAATATTTGATAGTACCTACGGAATATAGCATAGCATATTATGATTTATTTTTAATTGTAAATGAATGTGAATTATCCCCAACAGTGTGAGTATCATCAGCCATCCTGGATTATATTACTAATCACTCTACGGGTTGTTTTAGTTTTATTCTTCAATTACAGTAATATATCACTTGGGACGCATAGCCAAAGGCTGTAATTAACACCGGCTGACCTGTATTAATTACTAATTAGCACCCAACTTTGGTCATTTATAAATACATGTGGTGATGCCTTAAAATAAAAACAAAGACATTTATTTACACAAATATGGGTGCATTTAAAGATGTTATAGAATTTTTAGTTCAATCCATATTTTACCTTTTACGGCGTACAAACTAAACTAAAACTTATGAGACGATAACTTGTATGGCGAAAAAATAAAGACTAAGTATTAATAATAATATTTTTTGTACAGTATTTTGTGTCTTTGTTTGCGCATTGCCGAAGAATTATTGATTGCGTAAAATAAAATTCCTAGTTATGCTAACTTACAATTGGCGTTAGGATTTAGGATAGATATTATGACGTACTCGTATAAAGAGGATTAATTTTTAATAATGTCGATTGCTTCACTTGTAACATCAAGACTTGACTAATTGAACATTAAGAAACGGATTTTTTTCACTTAGTAAATTTAAGTAAAGGCGAGTGCATACAGAAGTTTGTATATTAATAGTAACATACAATTTTATTACAATCCTGTAATAGGGTTGCTTTAGTTCCGCAATGAGTATAATAACTCACCCGGGGCGCATATCTAAAGGGTGTAATTAACACAGGCTGGCCTCTATCAATAACAGATTAGCATGTAAAAGCTAATGGTGTAATGGGTGTGTGTGTCAGTAATTGGGTAATAAATTGTGGGTAGGCCAATCTTAGCGGACAGTATTGGCGGCAGCATGCTAAGACATGCATGCTGTGCACGTAGCGTTGCATAATGTTTTTGTGCACAAAAAGTAATAGTGTAAGATGAAATACAAACAATATTTCTTTACAAAACAAATAAATTGTTCTTTGCATCTTTTTGTGTAATCTTAAAAAAATATAAATGTTGGTATAGATATTATTACCATGATCTATCATTCTGTTAAGTCTATTCCATGAAACCATATAAATTAGCTGGTTAACTGCAATCGTTTTTACGTTCCACAGATCTTCAGCAAGGCTTCTCCCCGAAACTACATCATTAATTATTATAAGTCCCATAAAATCGGTTTCAACAAGGTAGAAATGTAAAGCTGAAACTGCCCAAAATTAAGCATCGACTTGTCTTGTTTTAGGAACTATCAGATTATGTATCACGAACGCGAACTAAGTTGTGACGTTCTCTAGAACTTGCTAGAAGGTTTCGTTCCGAACTGACGAAACCAGAGCAGTAAGTAGCACCGAGAGAGCAGTCCGTGGCTTAAACTTGTCGACGTTACATTTTCCAAGACGTCGATTCAAGTACCGTGACTCGTTCGATTTGGTCTACCTAAATAAGTTTCTGTTTCAATAGACCATTTATTGTATGTTAAGCATGACGTTACATTGTAGACAATGATCTCTGTTGCGTGGCTAAATTGTATAAAACTAAGTATACACAGTCAATCAAGCTTCTTTGCGTTAATTCATTTGACACATAATAGTAGGATCGATCTCACGCTTCCTAGGTATTATTCCTAATAATTTAGCGCCAATGTTAACGAAATTGAGCGTATGTATATTGTCATGGAAACGAATGGGCATCGAATCTTAACATAATCTAATTCGTCAATAACATGTCTGCTAAATACTTTATTAATGAGGAAACGTCGTGAAATTCTTTTAAAGCCATTTGTCAGGATTGTCGGATAAATGCGAAACATGGCGACCAATTTTGTCGAGATGCGAAGTGTCCTAAACAAACAAGTTTTCCATTGATGCGGTTTCGTGCGCCGGCCGTGAATAATACATGACAGTACATACATACATATATCGTTAGAAAGTGGCTTATGGCTTAGCGATCTCGCTATATACGAGTAGGTATGTATATAAATGATGTTTAACTAATATTTAATGCCGTGCTGGCTTATGTGATCGATATGAGTAATGTCACAGTAATTCATCTTCCAGGTATAATGGATTCGTCTTTGACGTAATGAATAAAAATGTAAATTGGTTAGTAAATCGTGCGTCGTTCCACATTTACCTATCAATCAAAAGCCTATGAAATTTGGTGGAACCTTATGGAATATCAATATCCACGAAGACGTATTTTTTATAACATTTGCTAAACAGTACACACAATATCAAACAGATTTAAAGTTAATTTGTGGAATTGCTAACCACGCCTCATTTATGTATATGATGTTATGTTAAATAATTTTATTGTTAAAAATTATACATGAAAACAGACTGCTACAAGTATCAATATTGTGGGATTCACTTTTGACAGACATTATTAATACCTATTATAGTTTAATATAAGCTTACATGATATACATATGTCCGTTATCAGCGGTCTGGTGACCACAATACAGATTACGACTAGTTTAGGATCGGAAAGCCACGCGTGAAATTGTCCCAAGATGTTGTTATTATTCATATTGCGTTCATTGATATTCAACGGTGTATTGGTTCAAAACCGCCATAACATTTACAGCTTGCTACAGATTACAATTTACATTTAGTTCTCAAATTGACGTCACTATATCAAAACACAGTAGGAAGTTGTTCTCAAAGGAGTGGATAGAACTCGCAACTCCGCACCTCAATGGGGCAAATTGCCACGTAACGCAGTCACGGCACGTCCAAACGCGACCAACTCATTAACTCACTCCCATATAGTTAGTTGGGATTGAAGCCTTTGACTTGAAACTTCAATGATAATGATATTATATACGCAATTAAGCTTATTAATATTCTTACTTTAATTACAACTGATTTGCATTCGTAAATGCTAACAATTGAACAATCACATCTGAGTTTTAATGGATATCCCGTCATTTTCCCGTTTTTAATTTAGAAGATTTACGCCATAATGTTGGTAGTATTAAATATTACGAGCGAACATAATCATAGTACCATTAAGGTAAGAAGACTAATCAGATTATTCCTAGAGCATTTCGTAAATCAGCCTTTCACTTTTCAATAAAATTTATATTTCTTCTATAAAAATACTTAAGGGCAAGGTTGTATTATCTCCCTAAAGAAAAATAACTCTATTTTAAGAAGATATGGCTGGGGGAAAAAGTAAAAAATGGTTCAACCGTAATAGATTTTTAATGAATTTCATCTAATAATCTTTTTACGTTCTCATGACAAGTTCTCATTCTCTTCCCATAAAGAAAAAAACATAATAAATGTTATCAGTTCAAAACCTAGCCATGAAAATTTGTGTGAATGAGATGCTGTTTTCTGAAAAATATTCGAATAGTGCTTCGACAGTAACAGGCTTTATTTAATTTCAAATGTTCTTTTATCGTAACGAAAGATTAAAGATTCAAAATTCTAGTATTTTTCATTACAAGTTATGAAATCCTATTACGAGCGGGCAGCCGCAGGCGAAAATCTTGTTTATATTCTAAACGAAAAACAAGTAACTGAGGAGATATGTAGTTTTTCTAACAAAACAGCAGGTAAGTTCTCAGCCCACAGGTAACATCCCGTTACTGTAAGATTATAATGATTTCTCTCACTCTTAATATCCATGTGATTAACCTTAATCCAGTATGCGTTCGATTCCTTGAGGAAGTGTATTTAAAATTCATAGAACTGGTATGCTTCCAGACAGTAGTTTTATGAGCCTTCTAATTTTTGCCATGAATGCTGGAACTTACTTGCTCTCCAAACATACAACAGTATGTTAATAAAATAAATTATTAGTACGAATATAAATATGAATATGATCCTACATTATAAAACAATCTCAACAACAATAAATCTGTTTTCGTCTTACATATCTAGGTAAAGGTAGTTTTAAATTTTAAAGCAGAAACAAAACCAATCGGTTTGACCGACTTTGGATATTCTGAGACGTTGTATGTTTATATGTAGATAGGTCTTCCCACCGCATCGCTTAGTGATTTCCCTTTCCCTGCCACTGAAGTAAAGCCAGCGGCAAGTACAGAGCAATTAATTTGACTGTGGCCACTGATCTTTGGGCACTAAGTGTTTAGGAATGGAGCTTGAAAATACAAACGTTCATTTGCATAATCAATACGTTAAATGGTTTTGGTACAGGAGTGACTAAACTGATTTCACGCGCCTATTATATGTACTTATATGTACCTACTGAGTTTTTAGTGTTTCCTGAAAATTATAGCTTTTCAAATATAAAGTGAATAGGTGACAAGCGAAATTGCGGTCAAATTCTAGTCAACAAAAAAACGATAAATGTCTACGATCTACAACTTGGCTATGTACTCGTATCTTTACATTTGCCTTTATAATATGAGCCTTTATTTGAACAACGTGTATTTGTTTAAATACGTATACATTTTTTTTGATAGTTGTATCATATTTACTGTAAATTGATAATGTATTTGTTTCTTACATATTTATTATACCTATTAGGTGGTAAAGGATCTACGAGTAAAGAAGAAAAAATGATTTTATCAATTTTTCTATTATTATTTCCAAGTTATAATGAATTACATGGACTAATACAGACCAAATTATATCATAACAAGACATTTTAAGGAGACAGCTCTGACAATTTTTTAAGATCGACTAGATTAAAAAAAGCTAAACCCTTGTTAATTCTCTTAAATTTTAAACAATCACATAATTTTATAACGCGCAAGCGTATCACCAGTAAATAGGTGTGATAAAGGATAATAGAATATATTCCTGCCAATATACAACTACTTTTATGATACTTTATATGGCTTCATTGGTTATTACTCGATAAGTACGCATTGTAACGTTATAAAGAAAGTTTATTCTTCATCTAGCGCAATAATAAAAGTAGAAATAAAAACAGGACTCTTTGTATAACAGCGTTGGGAACAATACTCTGCAATTTTATCGGTTTCCTTTTCTAAGGTTTCTTTCAGCTGCAGACGGCATCGATTGAGACGTGTTAAACATGTGTAATTCAATTACTTTGACCGTCTGTTAATGCTTTTTAATCTTGTGTTCTACTTTGAAACGTTGTTTCCAGTATACCGGTCCGATGTTTCAATTTTATCCACAATTACGAATCCACGTATGTTTTTGTTAATATGTATATCTGTCTCTTTCCCACATGTCACGAATCGTGGCGTCGAGAAGTGAGATAGACTTTTTATCACAAGAAAACATTCCGACATGTCGAAGATCGTGATAACCAAATGATTTTATTACAATATAGTCGATGGGCTAGATATTGGTTACACAGAAAAAGGTCAGACGCTTTTAGTAAAACATGAATAAAAGAAGGAAAGGTAAAAAATTCTAAATTAAAAAAAAATACCCACTGAGGTTGTTTTGTATAAAAAGATTCGCGAAATAACAGCTGAAAAATAAAATATTTTTCACGAAGAGGCTCAAATGTGATTTTTTAATACATTACCTGCGTATATAACACCATAATAACTGAAAAATTTAGTAAACTTCAATATTTTAATTGAAATAAACATATATGTAATATCCTTTCATTTTATACGCTCCTGTCGCATCTATTCAGTCATTCCACGTGTCGTAACTGACTAACACTAGTGTAATCGTTGATTAAAATTACACTATTTTTTTGAAATTACACTAAAATTATTATTTAGTTGTACTTTAAGCTCTCACATTTTATTCACATGTTAAAATGTCTCATGTAAAGGAGCTTTATTCTTATGAAAAATAACGATTTTTAAATCTGAATCTTCGTCAACTTCTAATTTGATTTTCTCAAAGATAACAAAATTATTTTCGTTATTACTACCGTAATTACCCCCGTTATATTTTATTGAAGTATTTCAGATTAAGCAAAGTTCGTGCATTACAATTAGTTCTAGTATTTCCTGTTCGTTAACCTTGGTACGGTTAGCGTCTGTGGCAAACGGGAACTCTGCAGTGTAAGTCCTTAATTATATAATAACGCCACCAAACCACGACTCTTTGGCAAGAGCGCGCTTTGAAACTGCCAAATGACTAGATAATAATGCTTAGTATACTATACGAATTTGGTGCAAGTGTATTAGCTATTTGTTGTAATGCCCCGTTTGCCACGATTATGTAGCCTTCCTTTGAATGTCATTGCTGAGAAACGATTATGGTGTAAGGCGCAACGCACACAAAAAAATGGATATACAATTATGTGTTACAATAAACAGCTCTACGCGTATTTGCATTTCAGTATGTTTTTGGCAGCACAAATGTAAATAGGACAAAAATATTTTTTATTCTATTTCTGTACTTTTTCAGGATAAAGACATGCTATGTACAATGAGTCTAACTTAGAATGGGTGCCTTTGAAGAAACAGACATATATCCGTATATAATAAGTAACCTATTATTCTGGATTTATTGTCTTAAGAGTCGTCTACAGTTGCAACTAAATACTCCAAAAGGTTTCTACACTTAATTACTATCTATTTAGCGAATTTAAACCCTATATATCACTTTACTAACTTTTTAACCTTCAAAATGTGAAAATGAATTTATACATGATGTATTTTGTTTTAATGTATCGCGTGCCTAATGTTGGTCGGGCGGGGATCATGCAAAGCGACAATTTGACTTTATGTATAATGCGATTACCGTAGATTAGAAGGACGGTTAGTCGGAGAATGAAAAAGACGGCAAACGTTTTGTTGGTTTTTATTCAAATGATTTGATGTTTTCAAATGAGTATCAAATGCATCTGATTTAGGTACAAACATATGTTACCGGGAGTCTATATAATAATCTTAAGTCATACAGTTTATGAAACGGTATCGCTGAGGAGACAAATACCATGTCTCTTCTTAGTGATAAAATCTCATCATTCAATAAATGGTAACTTGGAGTACAGTTGCAATACAGATTATGTGAAATTACACACATAACACACAACACACAAACTGGCCAGGTCAATAAGAAATCAAGAAGTGTTAATTTTCGATTATCAGAAACTCTTTAATGCGATAGTAAGAAGGCTTACCTCGGCAAACAAATTACTACTATTGACAGAAAGCAAAGCTGGAACGTCGGAGACTATACTGTCTTTAGAAGCACGTTCACATACATTCCAAAAAAACACTAGTAAATATCAGATCTTCACACGAGCGTAAAACCTGGTAAAGTTTTCATATTCAACGTGTATTTTCTGTTGTAGCGAGAGCCATTGATGTGCCAAATGTTTGGGGGTGTTAGATAATAATAGCCGACATGGCACTATATAATGGGGACCGTGGGAAGTGCCGAACAAATAACAATATGTTTTAAGCGCAACAACTTTGATGTACAGCTTAATGGTCTCGTTAAAAATTCTTTTTACATGTCGGTTACGGTACGTTGTACATGAAATTTTCCTTGTACTATATTATTATGGCTGTAATAAATAGTGAGCGTTGAATGGGATTTTATGATGGCGGCGAATAATTTCTATCAATTTTTAAACGTAGCCTTATATGACATATGCTGGTTATAATATTAAATTTTCCGCAGCCTTGAAAGACCAAATAAAATAATCAGTAGCTTTTATTATTTCTCTAAGTTTCTATTATTGTTCTAATTGCAATAGTAACACTTTACAGCAGTGTCATCGCTATTTCCTTCAATTACAGAAGTATTGTTAATGCTTGACTCGTGCCTATCATCAACGCATTGCATCTAAATTCACGTACAACCTAGACTAGGTATATAAAGCCCTCATACAAGGGTCTCCTCTCAGAAGAAGGTTTATGATCATGCTAATCAAGTGCTAGTTGAGTATCATGTTAATTAGAATCCTATTTGAGCATGATTGTTATATTAATTCATATTGAAATTGACCAAATTTTGGTACTGTATATATGTTTATTAATAATGAAAATACATTAGCAGGTCGATTTGTCGCACACGAGATCTTAAGACGTTGGCTTTGTGTACCCGTGCGGCCCACTGAGCCCTGTCTATCCAAATGGAAATCCATCCAATGTACATATTACATGTGTGTACATACCGCCTAAATCTTGTTTGCGTAAATTATCCTATATACGTTATTTTTTAAGATCGAGTACGTATTCTACTTGAAATACGAAAAGTATATTTTAAATTGGCCTCGTGGCCGAGTGGTTAGAGACTGCAAAACCGGAGGTCGTGGGTTCGATTCCCACCGAGGACAAACATTTGTGTGATTTTACGAATGTTACGTAACATTTTACGAATGAGACTAATTCTAGTGGTATGGATTTCAGTCTCTCACTCCGATGGACTGGGTTTAAATCGTGAAACTCATCTCTGACTGTATAAAGGCGCGTGTATTTTGTAACCTATATATGTATGTTTTTTTTTGTGAATAGAGAATCAAATGAGCAGGCAGCACTCACAAGTGGCCGCTACCGCCCACAAACACCTGCAACTATCCTGTAATAGTGCTGCTGAGGTTGGGACTGTTAGTATGAATTCAGTTAGTAATACGTGTTGATGTTAATTAGTTATGAGTATCCATTAAGAACGGAACCGTGGCTATAGTACTGACTTTTCCGAGCAAACTGCAGACATGTTCTTCCACCTTCTATGTAAAAATCGACTTGAAAAAATATTGCTACTAATAATACATATACAAACAAGTATTTCTTTAGCAGAGCGGTTAACTGTCGGGAAGCAGAGGCGTATTCTAATAAGCCGGGAACATTACTAGATTTTATTGCGCGTTTTCACTTAACTCCCGGTCGGTATTTCTCCTTGAGAGTCATTTTACTATGCCATTGACTGGGGAACTTGAATTATTTAGAGTACGCCTCAAAAAACGGAACATTAAATTCTCAGTAAGGCCAATTCGCGCGCCGCATTACGTAGCACCAGTAGATACGGTCTGCAGAAAAACAATTTCCGATTCACCCATATAGATGTGAAGAAGTGATTACGTGTTTACTCAGAAGTCTTCCGAACTAGTCTCGGGAAAAACGATTAATCTGGAACTGATTTTCGATACAAAAGTTATATTTCATGTCCGATAAATAACATATCCGAGAACTGCAGAAGCCACTTTTTTCGTAATTCTGTAACGTAAAATCGAATAATATGGTAATTTCTATTATTACACAGAAAGAGATACTATTCTGAAAATTATTAAGGATGGTAAGTTAATGCTCAGAAAGACGAACCGTTACAATTTCACCGTGACCGAGTTACGAACGGTGTGAACTAACTCGGACTAAAATTAAGTCTAGACGAGTAATTACAGTGTTACAACTCGGCCACTATTCGCGAACTCCGAATATTTACTGGGCAAGTAGTCATGAGAAGAAATAAATTGGAAACTTTCGTGTAAGATGTTTACTGTAAAGACAGGTTTAGTTAGTTACACATAATTGTATTGCAGAGCCATGTTTAATAAGGAGTAAAGCAGTCATCATCACAGACATCTATAAAAAATGCCTTGTCCTTCGTAGAAAAGCTTATTGTGAATCCGAGGACAGCAACATTTCATTGGCGCGATTCCGTGGTAGTATCTACCTAAACTATCTTACTGGACTAAGTCGAGTTATAACTGAGTTTAGTCCAATGAATTAGAGTCTTGTAACTTCCCCACTTTTCGCATATCAGAAACTCCAAATATCTGGAGAAAAAATAAATAGAGACTAATGAAATTTCATTTTGTGCAACCTTGCAACCGTTGCAACCTTTGTGTTGTATTGACATTAGACTGGACACGTTGCAACTTAGACCTCAGGTGTAGCAACGCGTCTATATCTGTTCTTAAGTAATTGTAGAGTTAGTGAATTTGAGATAATGCATATGCAGTATATGTACTTACATTTAAGAGCGATGGTGACCATGTTGCATATTATATACATAAATTTTGATCAATATAGATTGGACTGCTGGTACAGTGGTTTGTGATCGAGTCTCCCGACCCGGAGGATGTACATTCGATTCCCATTCAAAACAAATATTTGAGTATGCAATATGAATGTTTGCTGTATCTTCTGTTATTCACTCGTATATTGTCTGTGAGTGTCTCTTTAAGCCAGTAAATGATTGAAAGTAGTTTACTACAATTTACGTTCATATAATGTAACTAAATGTTTTCATGTAACACCGTCTTATGTAATCAATGGATAGAATCTGTTGCAACCACAAACCAAAATTGAATTCTGTTCCGAATATATCGACTGTCACAACGGTCGAATTATTCCAGATAGTCTGCAGAATTCCGAGTGAAATAATTAGGTCAATAGGCTCCATGCATTCACTTTTGATAACTGCAAACGTTAATGTATTGAGTTCAAAAAAAAAATAAACGTTACCTAATTATGAAAAAGTACATTCGGGAAACCTTGAATTAGATATCAACGTAATTACATATATTTTCTGTAGCTGACTTACTCTATGGGAAATGTTTATTGTGTGTACACTAATTCTAACAACATTGTTTTTTTTATTAGCGCACGAGAAGTAAAGTGGTGGTTGACAAATAAGTTTGGGTGTTAAAATGAAGCACACCGCTTTCTAAGCTCTATTTAAAATTCACCTGCTATGACGTAGATGAAATTAACCATTTATTATATTGCTTCTAAAGCCATTATTTTGTAGCTAATTTTGAGTCACGACTCCTTTGGACGGACCTTACAAATTGAATTATTCTTATTGGTACCTGCCATTTAACACAAGCGGCCCATAATTAATTTTATTTAGTATTAATTACTTGCCGTCCACCAATTTTCCTAAATATAATTATTCTCGTGAAGTAAATTCTAATCGCGAGAGTCAGTTACTTAAGAAACATCGAATATTATTATGAAAGAAGAGTTCCGTTTATTTTGTACGCCAATCATGTAACTTCATACTTTGGTAGATAATTATATTTCTAAGCCCTTTCGTAACGAGAGTGAAAACTCTTTTTGAGGTTGAACCGAATGATAATAATGCCAGCACTATTACTTGATGCCTAAGTAAATGCGACTGTGCTATATTTTTAGTAGGTACTAAGTAGTAACTTACGAGTAGGTACTAAGAGCTTTACATTTAGGTTAGAAGAAACTTAAAGAGACATTGCAGACCTATAAGCCTATAAACAGATTTCGGACTCCGGTAGACTACGATGTAAGGGAAACTTGTAAATTTACAAACAACAGTAGCTTGGAGTGCCGGTGTGGTGTCCAATAAACATTGCGGTACATACCAACACACTGTGCTTGTTTTGCTTTGCATCTTATTGTAGTTCATAGACGCCACCGAGAACGAAATATCGGTAAATGAGTTCTATTCCGACCTTATTTATCAAATTATTGCAATTAATTTGTTTAAAAACGCTTGTAAATAATTAAGTCGTTAAGCTGTAGAGAAACCAATGTGGATATACTTGTGCATCAGAAATGACATATCATAGAATTACATAATCTTTTACATAGAACATTTTAGAATCGTTTTCCAATAATAGTACAGAGAACAAAATCAGCTTCAAAATAAGAAACAGCGTTATAATTCTAATCTTAAAACCAATTTAGCTAAAGATGATAGATTAGACGTAAATAGGTTTTAAGATTGTTACAGGGTTTCGAGCTATTATCTTTTGCCCGTTCGAATTAGGTATAGAATAAGTTCGTACAATCTACAGATCACTATTACGTATCAGATATTAACCCCTAGTCGCTCGAGACTCAAATCTATTATCTTAATTGCCCTCCTATACTTGGAAGAGTACTAAAATTCGTCTACTCCCCATACTCTAATTTGTTTTAGACTAGTATAACATTTAAATGTTATTTTTATTGTTTCATTTTCAATAATTTCCTGTACGTCAAAACAAAAGCTATATTTATTCAGAATCAAAATTAGAATTAGTTTTTCTTGGCGAAGGAAGAGGTAGTCGAGCTGGTATGCAGTT
>DWGJ01000392.1:0-31632 GCA_018246895.1 Aspitha aspitha aspitha
CGCTTTTGCCTTTATGAATGTGAGTCTTACTGAGTATGAAATAAGGAATATTTTGGATTTATTTGTGTTATAAACTGCTATTTTAAAAATTTTGAGTTGTGTGAGTATTCATGAAAAGCAGCGATTTATGTACGTAGGTAAATTTTAATACAGAAATAGAAGTACTACCAGTAATACCCTCCAAAGGTGAACTATGAGTGTAAGTCAAGCTCAAGTTGCATTCCGTTTTAATTGCAGCTCAATATGACTTCCGGTTAGAAGCCATAAAAGCCTAATGGCCAGAACTAACTGCTTAATGTAGGTACCTATGGTTGGTATAGACGAGATTAGTCCGTCTGTTACAAGATTTGCCACGATCACTTAATAAGTGACAAGTACGTCGATCAAGAACGCAATCCTAAATGAAATCCATCAACAATCAATCCACTCAATCTCTTGACCTGCAAAATCTGTAACAATAATGCTGAACGCGGTAGTAAGCCGGTCATCAGATCCTCGAATGTAACATGTAATCGACCACATTCTTATATCTTCCAACGAATAAACATACTTAATATATTGCGTCACCGGTTCAATACAAAGGTGACTAACGAATTTTATGGATTCGCAAATATAGAAAAGGAAAAACTGTCGCTTCCAGTGTATAGATTACCAGATGCCTCTTTTTTACTGGTACTTCGCTATTTATTACAGTTCTTTGACAAACCTCAATATTGAAGATTGAGCAGTTGTGCTGACGTCCTTTGAGATAGGGCGTTGGACGTAGGCACAGAAAATGTAATTAGTGCCCTTGGCTTACAGCAAGCCGATGCGCACGTTTAGCCACCCACTGCAAAGTTAATTTCGCATCAACTAGCTAGATGAATCACTGAGATGCCATTCACGACAAATTTGCCAGACAGGATGTATGAATGTTAACAGAATGTGTATGATCAAACAAGTAGGTACCCGTACTTTAATAAACTAAAAGTTCACATAAAGGAGTCTCAATATTTTTGAAATTAATGTTTATAGTTTTTAAAACTGTGTTTATACTTCCGGTTAACTCTTACCGCATAGCGGTTTCAAAGACCACTAAGAGTTTAAATTGTAGAGACTCGGACATAACACTTACAACATAATAATATCAATGCAAAGATTTCATTGCCTACCCGCTGATGCTAGAAATAGTTGCAACTTGTTTGTTGATGTAAACGCAACTAATTTATAGCTGCATCAGCCATGAGTATGTTCCCAAGAAAGAGATTTCCATTGATTGTCACTCTCTATTGTTACACATATATATATAACGTTGTACGGCCTACTAATAGATCGACCGTTGTAAAAGTACCTACGTGTGGAATATGCTTACCTACATTTTTATATTCAAGTCAATTTCACATAATATGTCAATATAATCTTAAGGAAATCTTGATATTAGCAGTTTTTTTATATTAAGTAGGAACAGTAGGCAATAAAATTTAATAGCATAATGGTAGGTTAGTGAGTTTTAAAAATTGTTACATTTCTAATCGTGTCAAGCCCGTTAGAAGGCATTAAAGAATTAGTAGAAATTGATGCGCCGCGGTGTGCTATTTAGCCGTCACGAAGTAGATACCCTTTCATTAAGTTATGTCGGAACGAAACATAATTATGTATGAAACCATTCAACTAATTTAGACAAGTCCTGACGCAACCATAGCCCCCTTTTCAGTAAATATATATCGGTTCACTGTGATATAACGGTGCGTTTTGCAATCCTGCCATTACTTTTATTTCGTTATCAGACCTCATCGTATTTACTTTAGATTTATCTCGTTTACGAAACTCAATCCGTAGGAGTTAACCAAAATAACCTTATAGCATGTTTCTTAAGATCGACAATGAACATAGAATACTCGTGTGAAAAATCCTCGCGTTCATTCGAGCCGAGATTGTGATGGAGATTAAAAATATTTCCTGTGCCATTCAGAAAAGTGGGACCGTGATGCTTGTCAATCAAATCTGATCGGATTACACGTGCGTTATAAGATTTAAAGTAATATTGCCAGATTATGAACATTCATGACGTTTTGGCAAATTTGAGACAGTTCTTAACGAATACATTGATTCGTTCACGTTTAAATAATAAAAAATACGAAACCAAGAATAGGTATCCCATTCTAGGGTTCTGTGGCTGCACCTGTTACGAATGGTAAGCGACAATTTTCTTCTGATACATTATACACACTGCTTAGTTTTGAGCTAAGTAGATACGTGGGCAAGTCGTCTTATACATATAACATTCCAGTATGACTGATTGCTAGATTAAGCAAAATAATAACAATAATAGCATAATATTTTAAAAAACCAAATTGACAATCGATTAGCGCACATCACATGTTTAATTTCTAGCTCTAGAAATATATAAGATAATTATAACATATTTTAACCACTTAATACATTATAAGCTTGTGAACACTAATGTTCTACAAATGGCAGGTAGTGTGTCATATTTCCGATTTGCCCTTATTTTAGGGTTGCCAATGAAAACTATGAACAAATTAGAAATGTAATTTTAAGTCGGAACACGTAAATTTTGACAGATTTTGTTTTCATTTAAGTGGCCAGATACGGTAAATGTGTTAAGATAATTCGAAGGATTGCTTTTATTTTATCGTATACACGATGCTTACTCATAAACTGTTTCAGTTTCAAAAATTACAAAAACGTGTACTTCACAATTTCGTGTCGTGTTAGAAAGATTCTACAAATAGCATACTCGTACGCAACTTACTTTTATTTATCATTATTTAAAATTTCCAAAACTGCCCACCCACAAAATTCTACACTTCTATCCCAAAGTGGTAACCCTGCATCGTACGCGGAAGTGATTCGTTCCCGCAAAATTACATAGCGTGAGAGCCTCAAATATTGCTGCGAGGCCGTTTGCCCATCCGTGAAGTTTCCTGCTAAGCGAATTGTACAACAAAAGCTCTCATGTCCGTATGTCCATTGTAGAGTATTCTTCGAAATACGGCATTTTTGGTGATGCCGAATTTAATTTATAGTTGTAACTTGCGATAAACTACCGCTACCGATAAATAACACGGCAAATGTATTCATATATGCCTGCCAAGTCCTGAAAATGTTATAGTAGGTGTGGCTTAGTATTGCGTCCACATCTTTATACGTATTTTTCAAATGTTAGATTCCATTTTCAAATACAGGCGCATCACAATTTCTGATTACGCTTCAGGTGATGTGATTATGTCGCATTAAATATACATCATCAACGAATTAAACTAAAGAAGCGTACATAAAATTTAAATGAACATGGCCACGAAATAAAAGGTCGTGGGAACTATAGTGTTATGACTGCAGAGATTACGAGCTTGCGATTGTAGGCTACTGAATAATACCGACATCTTTAATTTCTATCTTCAATTACAGTAGTAATTATAAGTCACCGGTCAACAAATAAATAATAAACTAGATTGATGATACTGTATAGATTCATAATAATTATACTTTAATGAACTTACAATTTAATCAATATCTGAGAGTTTGAAGTTACTGGATACGAATTAAGATTACAGATATTATTTAATCGATTAGTATCTCACTACAATTTTATACTTAAAATCATCTCATTTTACGCATTCAGTCCATTAGAAAAGCTGTCATTTCGTTGACGCTTTAATTCCTACGTATGTATATACTAAGTAACTCTTTTGTTCGTAAAATAATAATCAATTCAATCAATGACAGTTTAGTTGCAATAACCATTTACACGGTCTGTAGATGTAGTAAAGTGTAATGATTTTATTCGATATTCATATCAATGTTATAATACCTAGCTGCTTAGTTACATTGTCTTTGTGACCATGAGGACAAAACATCACCGGCGAAGCGATGTTTATATTAGACGTTATATAACTTTGCGAACGCATGGGAACTGTTCTGTCGAAACAGCTACCAGAATGTAAATGCCGGCTGTGAGACTAGGTACTTATAATATGATAGTGGACAGGGCTCGTGTCTGCGGCTTGCAAGCAAACTGTCGTTGTTATAATAGGTACAAAACAGTTGTGATTATTTTCATTCCATCAATAAACGACCGTTTGGTTGAGATTTTGTAACGCTTATAGTTTTAATTCAATTCCAATTTGTATTAAGATTTTCCTTATTAGATTGTCAACAATGGTGCTACCTACGAACTTTTTCAAACATACGAGTACCTACCTAAATGTAAATCAGACAAACCGCTTGCTCCACAATTCGTAACAGCATTCGTAAACCGAAAACAAGGAGTTAGTATTTACTATTTACTACAAACACAACACATTAGTTGCGTATGCAGCGTGTAATGAATGCATTGAATTCTAGTTAATTTCCAGTTCACAGTATTATATTAACAATTTCCTTATTCGTGTTTTTCTTGGTAAGTAAATTTGCGGTAAAATGAAAAGAAAATATTTATTCAGATAAAGAAGGATAGTCAGATGACATTTACGTACATTCAACGTGAAATACTTTTATGCTTATTTTTCTTAGAATTACAATTAATTCTGTCGGGAATTCTACATCAGTGTCGGATAAATAAATGTACCAACAAGCTAAATAGCTAATTAAAAGTAATTGAAATAATACGTGATATTTATCTTTTAGTACTTTTTGCGCACAATGCGACGGATACGTTTATCTGTCTAATTATTCTATCAAAAGCTTATTCATCACTCGTAAATTGAATAAACAATAAAAACTTCCATGAATGACAGAGGAAGCGTCGCGGAATGCGACGGAGGCGGACCTGCCGTTTACCGCGAGCGTCTACAACATAGCTTCTCAAACTTTTATACATACAAGTATTTTTTTAAATATTGGCAATTTTGTTGCAACACATTGCATCAATAAATATAGCATTATCAGGCATAAAGCACATAAGTTTTACCTTTACCTACTTTATGCACATATTTATTAGGTGCATATTATTTTAAAAATCATGGTCAACCTATAAAATAAACTTTGAAAAACTCACCTATAAGTGGCAAGTAGATAGACAAACACGGATAAAATAAAACTGTATAAAAATCCATATTTTAAGTACTTTAATCTTAAACAAGGACTTTCATATTGCTGAATATTTAGTAAAAACTTAAGGTGCAATGACTTTTTATAGCGTTAATTCATCTTTTGATAATTCCAACGATCGACAACCACTGGTCACTAATTTAACTTTTTGTGAGGTGCTCTATCCGCATGTGAGTAAGTATACGAACATGTGTATATTCCCTTGGAACGAAATTGTATATTTTTATTATCTAACAAATACAATTAATAGGTTGATATCCACTGATTTTCATACAAAAATGTAGGCAATTAATGTAAAGTTTAAATAATCTCAAGTGTTCATGTAATCTCAATGATCGGGATCAGACATATCACGAGACATTAACCCTCAATAATAATCCCTGTAATCCGACCAGTGCCTCTTTCCCTTTGTTTTTTATCTGGCTTAAAAACGGACTAATTTTGTGGCTAGGTAACTACTGAAAACTAGTGTTTTATCCCGAATTTATCATGGGTATTCTCATCCTTGGCCCTTTCTATAAAATTTTTCTTCTCTGAACATTTATCAAGGATTTCATTTTTGCTCTATTTGGTGGTGTTGTCACGTCAATAAGTGTACCAATAATAATGAAATATTTTATTGTCATCAGTCCTTTAAAATATCTGTATATTAAAAAAAATATATAGGAAATAAGAGAACATAAGTAAATCTTCGCTATGGGCTTATCGGCGATCTCTGTGGGATTTATTAGAAGTTAATTATCCCTGCTTTACCCCTGACATCTAAATGTCATCCGTTTCGAAAAGTAATAAAATTCCGCTTAAACTTTACTTTGCTGAATGATGTAACTATTGCGTACATTCTTATGAGTTCACTCGTCGGAATGTTCTTGTGTATCACATTCTAAAGCATATCAATCTTAATGTGCACATCGAACCCCTCCCAAAGATCACGCCATATTCACAAACATGCGGCCTTCGCCAGACTACCTTAAACAAGTACGTATGTATGTCGAAATAAGACCAAATGTCGTAATTCAAGATGGCTTACCAAAAAAATACCTCACGACCATAAAAGAAACAATTGAAAGCACTGAACGTAGGCGCGAGAGACAGAACACGTAATTGATAATAATAATCGGGACGTGAATCAGTGCCGAGTTTAGGTACAAGAACGGTAGTTAAATAACCCTAACATGGCCGATATTATTTGCCACGCGCACATAGGTCACAGTTATTAGCGTAATTGTCTTCAGCGAGTAGGCGACCCATTGTTCGTGGTGTTGTTACGTGAATAACTAAACGGTTATCGGACTTCGATCTTAGAGACGTTAAATTTTTTATGGCTTCTTCAAAAGTCTAATGTCATCTTAGCTGATCAAGTGCATGCTGTTTATTTAAAATCAACACAGGTTTTCATTTCAAGTAACAAAACACTTTCATGCTATTTAAGATTAATAATAGCTGTTTATTGAAGCTGTATGAGCCTAGTGGTTTTAAAATCAGCCTTTGACTCTGGGGGTCTGAGTTCGATCCTGGCAAGCACCTCTGTTGTTACGTGCGTTTTATAACTAAAATTTTAATAAACTTCACTTGCTATAACGGTGAAGGAAACCATTGTGAGGAAACCTTCACACCTTAGAGATGTTATAAAGTGTATAATGTTTTCTAAGGATTGTGAAGCCTACCAATCCAAAAATAGCTATTTATAATTTGTTTTCTAGTTACAATAACTGTAATTACAAAGTACAATACAATTTTTCTCAATACAGTCACGTCACGCAAATCAATTATGCATTCCTCGATGTAATAAGCACATGTGCAAGTTTTGAGTGTTATTCAACGGAGATGTTTGGATTTGTCTTCAATCAAAGCTGAATATACGGCTGACTAGATAAAATATACGGCAATAGTTTGACTAATGAATAATATTCACTACATCTAAATATACTGCAGCATTCCGTGTCTTTGTTTCATTACCAAATAATTGAATATATTACAAATGAGCAGCGATAGCAATGTAATAAGTACTACCGCGCTAATTAACAGTTACCGCATACTCTTTCTCCGGCCAATATTTTGGAGGTAATCATGTTACATAAAGATTTTAATGTTATGTTACAACTGAATCAATGAAATTTGCCGTACCTACTACACGAGTAATATACGTATTATTTATACTTATCATAATAATCAAGAAAGTGGCAAGATACGTATGTTTGTAGTTGTATTGTAATTGTAATGTAGAAGCTAACATTTTAAATAAAACATATTTAACAGACTATCAGTTTGAATATTCAACTGTCGGTTCCACAGATTATGCAATATTTTAATGGACGTTATGCAGATGGATATGATACTATTATTCACAATACAAATGTTTTAGTTTTATTTCTTGGAGAATACGTTACAAGCGAGCCTTTTAAACCTTAAATTGGTGTAATTTGAAAACATATGTATGCATTTAATACTTGAGCAAAGAGAACTTTTACTGTAATGAAATGTTTTAATTCAGCTTTTACGTTATCTACCTGGGTTTAAACTAGAAATGTTATTATACATACATATACAGTAATATAGCCCATCACAAACGCATGTTGTTTACCTACATATAAGCAAGCGCTTGACAATTTCACAACTGCATTAGCATGGAAAATAGTATTATTATCTGAGTCTTATCTTTCTTATATTATTATTAATATCTTAAGGACTTCATAAATTTCATATCAAATAGCAGTCACTTTTATTAATAGAGAAAAAGAAATCAATGTAATTAAATTAACACTTCATTCCTTTAAATTACCTTCTGATAATCATCGCCTAGGCATTTAGTTCTACCTATTGTCTGTGTATTTACATTTAATTACAAGCATATCCGTTTTAGAAGAATGAATATAAATATTATTACATTCACAGGATTACGCGAATTATCTACACCATTTTGTACATACTCGTAGTCGTAAAATATATATATTAGTACGTAAAATATAATAAATAGTGCATAATATTAGGAGGTCAGTTAATAAAATTTTTGCACAAACGAAACTACCAGTGTAATTAGTTGTTAATCCAAATAATTAATCTATCGTATAATTTATATTTTACATAAGTTGTTTTATAAAACATATAAAACATGAAAATCGAACACACCCAAAGATGATATATAAAACATAGACGACGAGATGTTCATATAAAAGTACAGTCAATGTTATACTCTTACATTTCACGTACTGGTAACACAGTGACCGCTATACCCAGCTACCACACTTGTAACTCGAGTATGCTGACATAACGGAATCTACTGGTCACTCGGTCCGTTATACTGCGCCGCTCGACGCAACTAATTCGTAATTGATGTTAAAATTTGATTTCAATTTTGCCTTACTACATAGCCTAACTAGATGAATACAATGAAGTTGCGGAAAAATATTATAAAAGTAGGTCTAACTGAGAGCAGTCAATCATATATCGTCATCTCAAATTTCGTAGGGGTTAAATGAAATTGTTTTTTGAGCCTGTCTACCAGAGCGACCAAACCACTATATTTATGAAGTTTTATTATTATATACCATTTACGTTAACATATATTGTCTACACAGCAAACTACATATAACTGAAACCATCTCTGAAACCTTCTACATAATATACATAATTCTATATTATAGTTAACAGGTTCGATTAGTCTTAACATGTACGGGGCACTTAGATACAGGTAATACACCAAATAAATATGTAACAGCAACCTAAGAAACAGATTTAATATATAGCCTCATATTGGTGGTTAGTTGTATTTCTGCTTCGCTTAGTGCTCCAGATTTGTGCCGGTCCATTGGCCCGCGTTCTTACGTCGAGGAAGCCACGCCCTAGGACAATCTGACACAACGACCACTCATTGCAAAAGCTTTCACAATATCATATTACGTTCGCCATTGAGGCACCACTAGTGTATCTAACTGTACCTAAGCTAAATATTTTTATCCATCAGGCTTTTTATCCATCCATTGACTGTATCCGAATTCTTTTCTGGTTTTCCTTGTTTTATGAAAAAGATTCATCGTCATTAATGGATTAATCTTAAAATAGAAGTGTTTCCTTAATAATGAATGCGTAGAGATATATCTCTGAATACTCTAAATATTGACTAAAGCTTAGAACAGAACATCCGAATTAAAATGCGGTTTTATATCGCTACCTGGAAATATACGTAAAGAAAGTATATTTTTTTTTTCGGATTATTAGCAATGTTTATATAAGTAGAGAGCTACGCATGAAACATGTCGAGACAATTCGGTATAAACAGTTAATGTCGAAACCCTATTGTTTTACTCGGATGCGCGTGTGAATATAACGACCCACATACATACTGTTACTTATTATATTCAGTCCATTTCATTCCTTCATAACAGTTTTTATCGCTTCCAGTAGTAAATTTATTACTACCCTCAAGTAAAATTATCATTATAGGATTATATTACAATCTTGATGATTTAGTAATAGCACTATTTTTTGCTATAAAACTTCTCGAGATGGAAGAAGGGGAAAGCTGAACACGTCACAGAGCTATGAAATTCAAAACTACTTTAATAATAAAACAAACAATGAGATGAAATAATAATAACATTTCAAATATTTAACATGAAAAGTACCGTCTCAAAAGTCAATCAAGCTGTGCAATTTTCATAAACACTGCTGCTAAAGAAGAAAGATGTCTGTTATGCTCAACAGAGAACACGTTAAGTTGATTTTAGATTTAGTCTAGCATATTAAAATGTTAGAACTCTCGGTGTGGAAAATACCTTTACATGTAACCGTAACATTATTGTCTTGCTAAGTAACACCACGATCTACGCGTCCTTGGAAGGCACTGTGTTAAGCCGTATGCTCATGTTGGCTACACAACTGCTTCCAGTTGTAGCTACTCCAACCATATGTAAAAACACATGTAGATACGAGTACATATATTCCGATAATTTATTTAGTTCAATTAGTCGGAAATCGAATTATAATATTTAAGATATAACACCATCGTTATTTAAAGTCACTTCACCAAAGTCGGAGTTCCTCAAATTCCACTTCTCGGAACGAAATTTGTTTCTCTTATCATTATTTCACTTTTGAAAAGTACGCATTACATTTCACAATTTCAGATGCGGCGACAGGCGCGGATCTCGGCCGGCGGCGCGCTTATAGTGCGTTCCGCCTCCGCTTTACAAGGTGCGTATCTTTTAAAAGCTAAATTTTAAAATAAAGCTCCTAAATCCGTAAAATTCTAGTGATTGAAATTTAGACATGAAATTACTGGTAAAGAGCGCGAACTAAGTATAAAAACAACTTTCGACTTGATTTCATTGATATAATTTAAAGCAGAAGTCGGCAACGCGGGCGGCACTGCGCCCTTCAATAAATTTTAGTGCGCCCTTAAACTATTGTTAATTTAGGCCGAGTTTTTCGTATCTGCTCGATCGTGATAGCGTAAATAAAAACCATTGATACATAAATAATCGGATATTCGTCGAGATTTCAAGATTTTCTACCGATAGAATCAATACCTACCTAATTCCATTTTTCGTCAATCCATTCAATTTTCATGAACCTGATTTGCCTTCCAAAATTTCCAATTATTTCGATATTACTAACATGCAGGACTTAGAAATGTTAATAATTAATTTGCAAGATGATAATTAAATTTATATATTATAAAATTAATAAATGAACATGTTTTATAAATATGAATATTATTTTTATATATTTGTTAGGTCAAAAAATAGTTGGCGCCCGCCATGAATTTTTAATTTAGTATTTCACTCTTTACATTAAAAACGTTGCCGACCTCTGGGCTAGAGAGCATGTACTGATTTTGGTAGATCAACTGCGTGGAGGACATAATAATTATACCTACACATAAGCATCCGACAATTTCAAATTAATATTCATACTCAAAATTGTTCGTTATAACCCAGTTCAATATACATAAAAAAATTACCATATACATAGAAAGTATTGAGAGATACTGATCTAATTTGTTTGTACCTAATGTACATGTGCAGAGGTCTT
This sequence comes from Aspitha aspitha aspitha, assembly GCA_018246895.1. NCBI lineage: Eukaryota > Metazoa > Arthropoda > Insecta > Lepidoptera > Hesperiidae > Aspitha > Aspitha aspitha. Next base: position 11,086 of record DWGJ01000392.1, read on the forward strand.
TTTGAATGGTAATTCTAATAAAACCCATAAAGCGATTATACTTGCGTGTTAACGTGAAAATCAATTCTAATATCATCTCTGTAATTTGCCCTTATCGAATGCGGCTCTGCATATGCCAAGGGCTGTATGCAACGTTGCTAGAGCACCGTGTTTGCAAACGATATAAGTTGAGTGTAATGCCTTCTGATCTGTCACGGTCACGGTCCCAGATTATATAAATCGTTTTATGTTACGTGAAATTCATAATCTTGTAGTACCTAATTGTGTTATTTGTGTGTTAAGTTATAAAACTTTAATTATTGTCGTACTTCACCTGTTATACAGGCATAATTAATTTATGCCTGTATATTTATGTTCCTTATAAAATATATCAAACGTTAGTTTGTTCAATAAAATAAGCATTAATAGGTATAATCTTTTAATACTTAATCATTTCAGTCGAGAAATACGCTTGATGTGTTTGAATGTCGTATCGAACATTCAAGATATTTCCACTCGGGAATATCTTAGATTTTATTACCTGTAGATTATTACATATTGCTCATATTTCATTGCATAACCTACCGGTATCCACGTCCAGTTTCGCTATGGAAATGGAAGTTTTACGTGCGGAAATGTTTTAATCGCACACACATACGTGACTTGTGTTATATTTATTGAACTCATAGAATATTCACTGCATCCATGGATACCAACAGTGATACCTTGTTAATCATAAGTAATTAAAACTATGTAATCTGTACCGATACGTATACCTACGCGCCGAGACTGTTCTAGAGATCTGTACGAAACGTAATACGAGACACGAAATAAATCATAAAATCGGGTACATCTTACGATGATACCTATTTATTATCATCATTCAATTTATTTTTAAGATGTCAATGTAATTGTATAGTATTCTCAGTAAAATTGTGAAACTGTTTTTTTTTCACGGAGAATGGCCTTACGCTGTGGCCTGAATTTTGGATTTGCTCCTACAAATGCAAGTTTGAATAATGTAAAATATGTAATTCGACTGTTGTTTACAGATGCATGCCTCAGATGTCAAGGTGAAAGCAAGAAGGATTCGTACGGTAAGCAGGACTGTGTGGTCGTTTGGGGCGAATGCAATCACAGCTTCCACTTCTGCTGCATGTCACTCTGGGTGAAGCAGAACAACCGCTGCCCGCTGTGCCAACAGGAGTGGTCTATCCAGCGCATGGGAAAATGAATAACCACGTATTATCAGTGCTTATAATATGTATATTATTGTAGCTCCCGTGTACATGTTGTGTAGCATACATGTGTGTGCGTATATCAATTTTCGCAATAAATTAATAGATCGCATATAGACTTGTCGTTTTATTTTTTATTAACATTGCGTACCACGGACTATTTTATAATCTGCTGTAAGTTTACTTAGTTATTGTGGTTTTTAGGCATTTCTCAAAGAACTCATGAGGCAACGGATAGCCACGTCTACATACATATGTATGTCTTAAACGTTCGCATGTGTTCTAAATGTAACGTGAAATATGTATAATCTTTTTATATTGTTGGTTTAACATATTGGGACAATGAATTGATACCTCTGATGACTAAAAGAACACCTCATGTTCAAGTAACAGCCCCTGCTTGTAATCTACAATACAAGAATACATCTAGAACCACCATGGCATTCTACATGTAAACACATGTAGAAGGTTCTACTATCCACCGAGATGCGTTGCAACATATAGGTACTTCGTATACCCTTCACACTTCTGAAGGCTAATTTATTTAACTTCTTATTCGTGTTCTGTTCAGTTTTTGAAGATGACTTGAAGGTAGTCAGTGTAAATATGCATACCTATACCCAATATCGTAGTGTAGATATATAATAATGTGCGTACGCTAAAATTTTTCTCTTATTATGTCAGGTACTATACATACGAGTTCATACTAAGTATACATGTTTACTGCTCTTGCTAAATCGCAAATTATAAAGTTGCACCCAGTGCAGTAACTGCCTTGTATTAATTTGGCGTCACAAGGGGGAAACTAATCGAAACTGGGGATAACGCCCATTTCGGTATTTCATATTATACGAGTATTAATCCAGTTTTCTACTCGACAAAACAGTGGTTGCGGTTTATGCGTGATGTTTTAATTACTTACCCATAATGTAGGGATGAGGAAAGCTACAAGGAAATGTACTTACATACATACAGAGGCGCGATATTTAGCTATTAGCGGCTGTTATTTCCTCTTTGAGGTCAGTTTGATTAATAAAGGATATTCTCATTTGCTTTAGCTTACGCAAAACGCAACGGTGGTACAATAAATTTTATCTTTTTTATTAAACACCCGCTGTTATTTGTAATTTTTAAATCTATGTGAGAAATATACTTGTAAATCGAAAGACACTTAGAGATGAAAATAATTAAAACAACTACAGAAATAAGGGCTATAATTAGCGTTATTAGTCTAGGTCTAGTAGCTAGAACGTTACTCCCCACGCATGTCTATAAATAGCAGTTTTATACAAGCCGAGGGCACGCATACCTAAAGAAAGCATCACAGTATTCGTTGGCAGTGTTCCTTAGTTATTTAATTATAGACATTATTATGCAATACATAATGTGCCAGCTGTTGCAGTGTGGCCATTGAACCATATACATACGTCAAACATTAAGCCCGAATTATATTTTATATTGTTTATTTATTTATTTATTTATTTAAAGTTGTATCAACAAAGTAGACACTTGATGTACTACAATTATTATGCTTAAACTATGAGGTAAGTGTATTACAGATTTACAGATACAAACAACGTGCGTTGAACATACATTACAGAAAGCAGAATAAACAGAAACAAAACGACTGAACATTATTACATTTACGACTTATTGAGTGTATAAAATATATTAAACGGTTTTAATGGTACAAAAACAATGGAGACTAATTAGTAACAAGGCGAGACACATGTACATATAATGAATAGTGTGTAAGTGAAAGTTTAGTTTTAAAATTTTGTGTTTAAAATTAATATAATCCAAATATTCTTGCACACGGGCTCATCGTAGTCACGTACTCGTGTACACATGAGTGACGTAGGGTCGTGTGTAATACAATCCAAATAGCTGTGACGTGCAAACTCATTGTGCAATCTACCAGCTAGACACTTATCTGGTATAAGATAGTTTTTATGATCGCTTGAACGTAGACTTATTTATATCCTTACAAAAATCTCACACGCCATAATGACGTACATGTAAGTAATGTATTAATCAGAAAAAGCAGCATTCCAGAAAATGAGATTACCAAAAAATGTAGAGACGAAATTATGTATCTTAGTGTTATAGACTGTGCTTATTGTAAGGATTATGACGGATTGATTACTAAAATATATACTCGTATATACATATATTATAATATTATGCCAGTATTAGATATGAGTACTATACTTATATCTAGTATAGAATGCGTTAGAGATATATTAAAAATATTTAAATAAATGCTGGTATGAAGGTAAGGTATATTTAATAAGTACGTGTAGCTAATATTCGTAATTCATATTTTAAAAAAAGGTAAAATTATTAAAGCCTCTTGGTGGTTTTATAAAATATCTTTTTTTTTAAGATAATGAAAAGAGCTTTCCGCTCACCTCTTACCGTCAATCTACGAGTATGACAAAAATAATTACTGTAATTAATCACATAGCCACAAATAGCCATTCATCATAATTAGTGTAAAATATATTACGCCTCTTGTCTTCAACTGTTTGTATTAACGTCATTGAAAACACGCAACGCAATCTTCGCGCGACAAACCCGACGTATGTACAATATCTTTATCGTGTAATAAATTAATTTTAACACAAGCTTCTGCCCAAACATGACTATGAGTAAAACGCGTAAGTACAAATATTTCTGTAGGAAAATATTGATATCTTTGTGTCATTTTAAAATGCTCAATTCAAGGCGATGGTAATAAAACTTTACATTTCCTTATCGATGCAATGTTAATAGTACTGTATAGCGGCGAGTAAATTGTTGCTTTCCCGTATACCTTAACACACTATTAGATGAGAACAAACGGATGTTTCACCATTTTTAATACATACGTATACATGTACATTAAACACAACACAATGAACAACCGAAACAGAATGGCTCAATACTAATAATAATACATAGGTACGTAAATATGTATATACTCACGTAAAAAGCGGTCAAACTATCTGATCTTTGCTTATATTATAAACATTTTGGCTTATTTATTCATTGCCTTGTAGAACAGGAATGATGCGACCTCTTACTAAACCTTGAAGACAGGTTTGTTTTGGAATCAAATTTGATTTTCAAACTATTCTTTAGAAATTTTTTGTTCCTCGTAACAACGCCTATTCTTTACCCGACTGTAAGGAAAGGGTTATGTTTTTCGCGCGTATCTTGTTTGTATGTTTGTAATATTTTTTATTACCGGATATTTTCCAAACCCCGGGACCGATTTATATAATTAAATTAATGTTAGATACGTGTTTACCCAAGTGTTCTTAGATATGTGACGGTACACTTAATCCAATATGGCGCCCTCTAGAGGCAATTATGTCGCGAATAATTTCATCATACATACGGAAGTACGTCATATTTATGAAGTATCCTGATTTTATTAATTATTATTATTTCTTCCAGTTACCAGAAAATTTAATTACTTAAGTGTTTATTCTGAAATCTAAAACACAACCCAAAAAATGAAACCTTATGTAACATAATTTTATTTCTTTATTATATATAATATGTATGGTAATTATATAGTAACATTTTAACTTATGTAATTGTAGAAGGCAAATCTGCGCTAGGAGTACTTATTTCTTAGTAAAGTTTTTGCCGTTACGTAATATACATCAGTAAGTACATTTATTATCACTTAGAAAATTCCGTTTTTAAGTAGGTAATGTAGTTTGTAAATATAAACGTTTATTATTAAAACCGAATGTAGACAAATCTGCGTTTTTGTTTCTTTAATAAATCACTACATAGTATAAAACAAAGTCGCTTTCTCTGTCCCTATATATGCTTAAATCTTTAAAACTACGCAACGGATTTTGATGCGGGTTTTTTTTAATAGATAGAGTTATTGAAGAGGAAGTTTTATATATAAAATAATCATGGTATAGGGAAAGGGGAATTGTTTGGGCCACGGGCAGTAATGAATAAATCAAAACTACTGGATCGATTTTAGTCATATTTTCACTGAGTGATATAGGCTATATATTTTATACCCGTGCGAAGCCGGGGCGGGTCGCTAGTAAAGAATAAATAAATATAGCTGTCACGGAGCTGTCATTAGTGAAGTTTAGTCGAAGCAAATAATAAGCTCGGAGAAACAATAAACGGAATACTCGTGAATATTATAGTTGTCTTACTCAGAAATAACGTTGAATTAGGAAATAAGACATAAAAAAATCTATGCTCACTGCGTCCGAGAACTGAAACCGACAAATTACTTGGCCTTGACCTTGGTATTACAATCACATGTATGATTATATAATCAATATATAACTAAAAACGAACGATAACAGTAAACTGAAATAAATCCACTGGCGGTAACAATCGACGATCGAAACGTGACCTTTGAAACCTATTGGACTGTTATATAACTTAATATAATGGACTATTATGTAATGCTTTAAATGATTTATTTATTTATTTACACATGACACATATATGCAAACATTACAGATTAAAATCCAATGCGTTTACAATGTCTGAGCGTATCTTTCAGCCGCAGTGCGAAATACAGCAGGCGTTGCCGCAAATAGGTCCAAAATGATATACCTATTCATTTCGAAGTCCTGTTTGAAGGGTTAAGTAGACACATAAAACATGACGCATTCCAACTTGCCGGCAAGATAAAGTCAGATAAAGTATCACACCTGTCTAATATACATTCTTCCATACTGTACTGAAGATGATGTCAGGTGGTCTGCTTGTCGGCTTGCCCTTTCTGTAACAAAAAATATAAACCTACATACATATGATGATAACAGCGTCGCCCTCACCAAACCGATTTGTGGCGTCAATGACAAATCATTTTGGAATACGTTTTGATGACATACTTGAATAACAAAACTACAAAAAAATTCATTCTTTGTCCTAAAGTTTATTTTATAATTTTTCTATTAATTATGAACAAAAACTTAAAGAAAATACCTTTTTTTGGTATAATGTTTGCTTTTGTGATAGGTATTATTATTGTGATAATTGTAGTAATAGGTACTCATGTGTACGAACAATATTTCAATTATCTCCTAAATACAAAAGCAAACATTTTCATATCATATAGGTATATTTTTCCATCTAATTACGACCTAAATATTGTAATTTCATGCGTTAATGTCAAAGACAAATTTTGTGTGGATTCGTGTAACATAACGCCAGTAGGTTCCTTTGCTGCTGTAATATGGAATAATCACATATGTATAGGTATGTACTATAACTATTATCTATTGCTTATTTATTTGATATTCACATTAATATTAACGTTATAAACGTTTATTTATTAATAAAATTATTGATTATGTATCTAAATTTCGTCCTGTAATTGCAAGAGTGATCTATGAATAATTTCGTTATCCAAGAAGGAAATCAATAACATGAAACTTGATACGTGTTCTAAATCTACGGTCGTAATACTAACAAAGAATATTCTATATTGGCATAAAGCACAATTGCTAAAGATCTAGGCGATCTAGGTCACATCTAACGACGGTTATGGGGCGCCAGGCTAATAGTTTCAATTAAAGATTGCCTGGCAACAACATAAACATTTCCTAACTCTTTTTTAATTGCAGTTATATTTACCACAGTTAGACTTTTTTATTTTATTTCGCATATGCAATAAATTGTTCATCAGTAAAACAATATTTCTACTAAATTCCGAATACAATACCTAGTACATGTACAAGCAACTAAATAACCCCGAAATAAAGAGTGCTTAGATAGTTAACTTAATAGTTAATTTTTCAATATGTTCATTAGCACATAAGGAGATAAAAAATATATTCAAATGTAAACTTTGTAGCTTAGACAAAGAGACATTTAAACATAAAAACCAAGTTCCCGGTAGGCCGCTTTTTGTCTCGACAAAGCACCTTGAAACGCAAGTGGCATTTGAACGGGTCGCACGCCGGCACGTTTCGCCACACCCGGCCAGGCCTCCCCAGCCAGCCAATCAGTTGGCTTCATAGCAAACTGTAATCGGTACTTTCGATGCATTGGACTTTACTCGGCCTTAGTTTGAAATCATTATTGCGTCAGCTAAAGACGACTTCGATATAAAATTACGATATAAAATTCGATATAATATTTTCTAGAATAGGTAAATAGATTTATTAGCTTGGTAATACTATATTTAGGTTATTATTGAACTAAAACTTTGGATACAGTGGGAGAAAAATTGTTATTTATAAACTCTGTATGTAATAACCTCATTCATGTTAATAATGAATATGAATATGAATATGAATAACATGACATGACATAACACGACATACATAATAATGACGAACTTCCATACAAACTTTCAGCCCCTTCAACCCCTTTTTTCGCGATAAAAAGTAGCCTATGTCCTTTCCCAAGGTAGATAGGAAATATAAATATATCTGTACCAAACTTCATTAAAATCTGTTCAGTGGTGTAGGCGTAAAAGTCAAACAGACAGAGTTACAATCGCATTTCTAATATTAGTAGGGATTATTTGAAATAGTAAATTAGTCAAAAACTTTACTGTAACTAAAAAATCACTCAAAATTTGGTGCACCTAGGATACTTCTATATTAAATTATGAAGATTTATTTTATATCTTATTCGTTTTCGTGTCATATAGGTACAAAGAGAGGACCATTACTAATTATACAACCTTTAGCATCGATGTTTAATTGTCGCATTGTATATCAAAGGTTTTAACCAATCAACCCGATGTACTTTACCCATTTCAATTGATTGAACATCGAGGTCATCATAATAAATCATTCAATTAATATTCCAATAAGTACTACAGTACCGCATCTGTCAAAGTCAAATAAAAACTGAAAGGAAAATAAATAATCTATATGTAAGTGTTTTTTGTCCTTACGTACATATTTGTGAAAATAAATAATGTGGTCATTGAATCAAGTGTCCTTTAATGTCCAACTTTGGACCTTAACTTTCGGTAGTTATTATCGTTAACACGGTCTTTAATAAAGTTAAATATTGCAAATTAGAGGTACAAATGGTATTCTATTAGTTCAAATTAATTTAAAAGTTATATTTAGGTAAAACGTCAGTATTGGTGCATTCTTTAGCCGGAAAATCAATGTGTAATGCCTTCAAGTCAATTGCGTTAGAAAGTCTGAACGGGACAAGACGCTGTCTGAAGATCTCTAGTAAATTTCCATTTGTCATTGCATAAGGAATCGATGTTTATGAAACAAGACTCGAAAGGGATCTGTTGTATACACATTGGAATGTGAGACCGTAGGACCAGAAAATTCATCGTCCATTGCTATTAGCGGGAACCCACGCGATACCCTTTGTTCACCGCGCGAATATTCTAGAGCGACAGTGACGTGCAATCACGATCGGTGCACTGTCTGCACTGCACTGAGTTCGCGTGTCGCAAAGTCGCAATATGAGCGTACCTCCAGTTACTCGCGCACAAAGACTGCAGTCTGTAAGGACCTTCAGTTACGAGCACATTTACACATATTTTTAACCGTACAATAAACGATAAATTGTATTGAAATTATTTTTAAGCATGGTATCTCTGTTATGTTACACTTGGAAGATTATAATATGCAGATACGCTAAGACTAGATATATTGTCCAATGTCCAATATTCGATGCAAATAGTTGCATTGGACAATAACAATCGTGTAAGAGAGGAGTTTATAAAATATACTTCTACCAGAAGTCTTTTGTACACCAATATTAAATAAAACTGCACGGTACACAAATCCATTTTAATTAGAACTTTTGACGATGTCTTTAGTTATTATGTGGATTGACTTTAACACAATATAGTTATCTAATAGTGGTACAGACCTCGACTAGCAACTGGAGGTAGGTTTTCTAGTGTGGATTGATTAAATACCCACTAGTGCCCAATCTCTGTATGAAGTTTTTTATTCGTGAACGTCTAATGCCAGTGTTAACTAAAGCTCGAAGTGACAACTAGTTTTATCTGACAATTAAATATATCAGTGGTAAATTCTAGTGTTGACAAGCTATTTCTAGTTTTAACAAAGGCATTTAGTAAAAATTTGTTCTAACAGGAAAAAAACGCGTTCTAACGAAAAACATATAACTACACGGGAAGCGCCTTGCAGAGTTTAACAGATAAGACCACTAGTTAAAACTAATTAATATTATATTGTTCCAGTAACGACTAATTTAAAACACTAGTTTTCAAACATTTATTAATGTTACCGTAAATGTTACTTACCTTATGTATTAGGTAAATAAGATACGGTTACTTTATATAACTAATTTGATATAGAAAATTAGGCTTTTTTATTGTTATTGTTAGTATTATACATATATATTTGCATAAAAAATTAATTAACTTTGATGTCATATCACAGTAGGTACATTGTATTGGAAAAATTGGTAATATGCATTGGTAATATATCTATTACGCATTATTGTCATCAATCCCCGAAATATAGTAATATTAGCAGCAGCTGCGTCCATAGTTGTCCCAGAACGCAGAATCCCAGTGATGCTTCATGAAAAATGTCATTTCAAGCTGGCATGTTTTGTTTCATCAAATGCGATATACACTTTATCTTATCATAATATAATGGAAAGGATTACAATCGCTGTATGAATGTAGGCTGTAATCTAATAATATAGTCGGTATGAGTATCATTATATCATAAAATAATACTATAACTAGTTGCAGATCCTAATTCTCTAATTTCTATAATTATTTACTTAGGATTATTATTGGTCTTCAGTGTTCATATATAGCGATGTAGTGTTTTGTATTTCCACACCTAAGTTGATTAATCAAAGAGCATTCTACTTTGCATCTTGTTTGAATAAACAACGACATAGGGCTCGACCTGTCAACATAATGAGCGCGTATTCGCATATAATAAATAATAAACATTGTAAAATGTTCGCGTTACACAGATCGTTGAGTTGTAATCGGAAAATTCCTCCATTGGTCGCCAGCAATTGCATCAATCTAGTAGTGGCCAGCGCGGCGCCTGCTTAAAAATATGCTTGCCATCACTCCGGTTTGCTGCGGACAATTTCTTCAATATTCAGAGGCTGAAACTTTATCACACTAAAAAAACATCTGGTCTCAATTTTAGATTTTACCTCAACATCATTTCGAACAAAGGGAATTACTATAAGGAAATATTTCCATTTCATTTAATTTTAATGCTTTTATTCTTTTTAATGCTTATTATTTTGTATGTGTATTCGTTAGGTATTCCTTACTTATTTATTTAAAACTCATGTACACAGTCATATTACATAATATAAAGATTTTCTACTATTTTTTATACCTATTTAAGTCTATAAAGAACGTCAAATGCTTCTTTCATAAAAATATGAATGGGTAAGGTGTTAAGTGTAAAGTCATTCATAAAGCCGTTTGTCATAATAACTGAATCCCGATTTTAAGACAGAATATCGCGGCAACGCTAGTTCCAGATTAGTTGTTAACGACTCCGTCACGTAGTCATTTAGTTAGCACTTTTATAATAATAATGGCTATTCAGTCACAGCAATATTAAAGTCAATTTTAGAGCTATAATTGATTGGTTAATAGAAAAATTGGCTTTTGTATTGCACATTTCAGCTGCAAAGCGCAGTTCCAGCTCGAATTCCTTAGGGGTTAAATGGGTGGTGAACAGACGCCGTGCTTTTTATATGTCTACTAGTGGACCTGACCACGCATTGCCGTGGATATATCATGTCAAATCATATATGTATGACAAATATCGTACGTTCAGATATTGATTTTATGTAAACATTTATTGACAATTGACATTTATTATTTATTTATTTTATAAAAACTATCCTATCTTTTAAGGTGGATCAAATAATAGATATGTACAAAATTTTATTGAAATCTGTTCATTGGTTTCGGAGATTTTCGCAAACGAACATCCTGACACGGGATTTATATTATACATAAGAGATGTACTTTCATACTGAAGTAGCCTACTAGTTTATATCAACGCCGAACATCAACTACTGAATGTCCCTACTATTAGGTATCTGCACGCAGCATTATCGCCGTTTCAGCAATACAGTTTACTGTCTTTTATTGGTAAAATCGATAGACATTAATGAATAAGGTCAAAATTACCTAGATAGAATACTTTTAAGGGATGTTTATTCGAAAAAATGTGAAATTGGAAGATATTTAATCAATTTTGATCATTACCAATCACACAATAAGTCATCAATCAAACTTCGATACAATACATTCTGTGTGTTACGACGTATGTATGTATGTAGTTCTATATATGAAGATAACATGTACACACCTACTGTGGTTCATAAAACCGTCTATTTCAATTCATTTATAGTCAATGCCCTATTAACTAATGTTGATTACATAATTTTTAAGTATATTAGCATTTTTCAAGAAACAAACCGTAATTCGATACAGTACTTATTTTTATGTTGCACTTACAAAATGAAAGACAATATGTTTAAAAATAGACACACGAATAGGTGTCACCACATTACACGCTCGAACAGCATTATTACAAAGGGGTACTTTATTTACACAGCAACAGATAACAGTTTATATTACACAATATTTATTCATTAGAACAACGTAGAAGTTATATTACAATTCTATTAATTACCAATATTATACTATCACGCCTGATCCCTAAAAGGGTAGAGAAAGGGCACAGAGTGACAAATATCTCTACATTTATCTTTATCCTTTTTTTCTTTATCGATCTTTTTATTATTCCATTGTTCTGTCTATAGTTACGTATAATTATTATATTCCCAGAAATCATACCAAAATTTTTAATAGAAATAGATAAATACCTCCGTAATATGTTTAATGAATTGTTTTATTACATTTTCCAATTTCAAATTGTCATTGAATGTAGACGAAACTATTATGAAACCAAAATTTCGTTATTGAGATTTATACAACACATTTCAATGTCCTTAGGGATATTTTAAAGTAACAGTTTTTAACAATACTTTTGAAGTTCAAATTATTCAGCTATCCTATACAAATAATGTACCTATATTAAGTTGTGGCTTTTGGAACAATTCAAACGCAAAACTGAATAGTAATTGGATATTGGCGAATGCAAATTACGAACCATAAAATTTTATTTATAACCCATTCGTTTGTTATTCCATGTTAATAGCGGAATAATAATGGTCACTAGTAATTAGCATTTAGTAGGAAATTTTCGTCGATTACGGATACATGGAAACGCAATGTAGGGTATAATGGTGCAAAGTCATGTGGAGGTCAATGACGTCAGCGTTAGAAAGTCCAGCCTCGTGCCTATCGTGTAATCGAATATTTGAGTAAACGTGTGCTGCTGGAGGTGTGGCGCGCCGCTCGTCGGTACAGCGGCGGGCGCGTGTGTGCGCTTGCGACTAATTCCGTCACGCCATCCGCAACTGCTGTACAATATTGCATCAACCAACGAATTCCGGACTTATTAACACTTGCACTCATTCGTACATTGGTATCTGTTCATATTTTGGCTACTATCATTTCTTACTCAAATATATATAAATACTTCAAACCGTTAACTCTTGCATACAATAATTTGTAAGATATTCGTGAAAATCTTATGTAAGTAGCCAAGAGACAACACTCTTTTATCAAATAATACGTCTTGAGTAATTACCTACATATGTAATAGTATATTTTGTAATTATAATAACGTGTCGGTACCTACGCATATTCGACGATCCATGTATTATTTAATATTGGTTTCCAGTTCTTTCGTTAATTAAAATGTTTGGCCGCGGTTGTTGTGTAGAATAAATGTTCCACATTTTCTTACGCTGACGTATTCGCCAGTGGCAGCCTCTGATTGGTGCGATCTACCAAGCCCCCAGTCGTCATATGATATCGCCGTGCGACAATACACGTGACTTCAGGCACAGCACACTCTTTATGTACCTGCCAACTATTTTTACTAACTTACATTGGTTGTGTTTCTACTGTTCTTTCCAGGTGCACAATAGTACAAAAATATTTTTTTATTTCCAAAAGTGTAGCAATATGAAATCTATATTTCACCAGATTATTACTTTCTAACATACATAATAAATTAGAATCTCTAGGCAGACCTTATACTAACTATTATTTTATGATATTGTAATACAAGGTCAAATTTAATTTAGGCACGTGGTACCTTACAATACGCAGATAAAAAGAATAATTAAATAGGTTCTCGTAACAACGCTAAACTGGGAAGTATTGAAATTGAATCGACTGCATTAATTTATTTAACTACGGGTACAAATAGAAGTAGGTAGTTTTCTTTACATACAATAATTATAAAAATTGCTAAAGTACAAAACGATATGATTAAATATTATTTAAAAATAGTGCTACGTGTCGCGATTATAGTGATATTGTTTTAGTGTAATCATGACTGTCAATCCACGGCCTTGACTATATCTGACACGACACTGATAGCTAGTATACAAAGGTATAAAAATACATGTGGGTGTGTTCCGTTCTAACCGCAAATGTCAATGAATAAATATACATATTATACTTATCTACCTAATATTCGCTTTTGCTGTTGCGGACGCCATTATATCTGGCACCTTTTGTAGGCAGATCTATTGATGAGGGCTAATTAACATGAATATTAACTATTATATTATTATTAGTTAACAGATTAGTAATGTTAAGTTGATAACATCGTTGTTGGAAATTTGTAAAACCTAATAAGTCGCCCTTATTTATCTTTTTTTTATAGGAATAGAGTAGCAAACGAGCAGGCAGCAGTCACATGTGGCTGCTCCCGCTGCTCCCGCCCATAGACATCTGTAACCGACTCCTAACAGGGCTGTAGGGACTGTTAGTGTGAATTCAGTTAGTACAAGGTGTTAATAAAAATTTTTGGTGAGCATTCTTTAGTAACAGGACTGCAGGAAAGGGACTATTAGTGATATTAGTCCAGTTAGTATGTGTTAGTAGTTGCAGTTACTAAGTGTTAGTAGTTAGCTGTTAGAAGTCAGTCACAGATGCCTTGATACTCTTGAGGACTAAGATGGTCGCCTCTGGTATACAAGTGGACCGGCAACCACACCCTTCAGAACGAAACACAGAATGTTCTGCTTCACCGCAGAAATAGGTGTGTCAGTGGTACTTCTCCGGGAGCCGTATACAGGTTCTACTACCTACATAACTACAACGAATCGCATTAATAAAATGTAATTAAAAAGACAAGTCATTTATGCCAAGTTAAATATTTGATAAAAATAAAATCAGTAATTGTCAATCACAAGGCCAAGTCGATAAACAGTACTCCCGCTAACTGTAAAAGTGCACAAGATAATCTTTATTAAGTTTTAGCAACATAACAAGGCTGTTTATGATACATTGATAATCATTGATATCAATTCGTATCTATTTATAAAAGTAAAGTTGTCATAAAAATATGGTACCTAAAGAGTGACCAACCATTTTCTGCAATAAAATAAATTACTTTATTAACAACCTAATTCTTGTCTGAAGCTTGCTTAGATTATTCTATTATGTACCTATAGGATCCATATATGGATTAGTGGATTTCTTATAATCGTAGGGCAAGCTTTTCATACTTTTTTTAAATTTAAAAGTTGTGTACAATTTTTTTTTATTTCTACTTCTATGAATGTACTCGTACTTACAGTTTTGCTGTTAATATCATGTCGCCATTTGAAAATTGCTTCGTATTACTCATGTTCGATGTTTTCCACTATCATGATTTTACATCCTCGACATTCGTTTTTAATTAAATGACGTACAAACTATAGTCATGTGTATTAAATTGACGCACTTTGCATTTTAATTGAGACGCTTTTAATATATTCAGCGACATTTAATATCATAAGACTAAATATTTTATGCACTATGTGCATATCGCTATGTATTACAGTGTCATGGTAACAAGCTAAATGTTTTCGCACCATATTGTAATAATAAACCATTTTTTTATTATTTCACCTGTTCACAATAACTATATAATGTAAAACACCTGAATCTTTTCATATGAAGTAGATTGCCAAGTCTCAAAGACAATAAAAAGCAGACAAGCTTCATAGAGTCACACTCTACATTTTAGTCAATAACGCTGGTGACCTCTCCTTCCGATACTGCAAATGTCTTTGGTTCCGGAGAACACTTACCGTTAGATGCCCGATCGCAAGTTGTACATATTTATTAAAATACCTTTTATTACCTGACCCTGTAACTCGGCACCATTAAAAAGCTACTGTATCTTCTGCCTGACACAAGAGCCGATGAAAAGAAGTTTTCTGGGGTTGTTGACGGTTATAGTGGGAGCTTTCACCGTAAAGACAAGTTCCCCAGGGTGGACAATAGTATGCAGTCTGAAACACTGGAAACTCAGATTAGACTTATACCAACGGAGTCCGTTGCTATGGAGATTATGGAGTCCTCGCAATAACACCAAGGATGGCCACTGAGGAGGATTTAGTGGGTAAAACACTCACATAACCCGGTGTTACTTCCAAGGTCCTTGTTACCTTTTTAAGGATTTTTCCATTACAAAAAAAATCTCATACAAAACATGTTGCTGATGTACAACAAACAATTAAAGCGATTGAGGACTTGTCTAGATACTTGTCACAAACCGTTCGGCTGTGTGTGTGTGATCGTGCTCACGCGCGCTCCGTAACGAGGGTCAATTGGCCCGAAAAGTTCACGAAAAACTTAAACGACAGTAATAAAGATGCATGGGCATCATGTTAGACGATGTGCATCAATGATTTAATTGACGTCATTGCGTTCGCAATAAGTTTCACCAAGGTTGTATACTACCACTCTTATTTACCTTAAACGTAACATTGCAGTTTCCGTGTAAAGTTAATAAAAAGTAGTAGTAGGTACTTATATTTTGAATGGATTAATCGTTTTCAATGGAAAATTCCATAAGGCAGTAAGCTCAAGTTAACAAAAATCTTCAAAATATAATTCAAAATACATGATAATGTTTCAAAAATAGGTATATAAATGAGTTTATATTAAAACTAACATCTTGAACCAGAAGTACTTCGACTTGGAGTAGGAAGTCGTGAGTTTAAAGTATGCGTACTCACGACTTCCTATTGTAGACACAACAGTTTATAAATTTCCTACGAACTAATTGCTGTGTTAATCTGAATAAATCCTTTAATATTCACCATGTTATTATATCAATTCTTGAATACTCTGTTCATTATTAGAAGCTCTAAGCTAAGCATGGCCTAAGTTTACATTTACGTATTTCTTGACATTTCCCTTTTTAATGATCCTGCAAACCTGAATATCGGAAAAAATCTTTGAACATGAAAATAATTATCAAACAAATAAAACAATTGTTTTTTTAACATTTTTATTACATACCTATTGTTTCTTAATCCTTTTTAAAATATTGTACTGCGAAATAACTTTAAATACAAAACTTCTTATTTTCTCCTAACACTTCTTAACTTGAAATAGTCGTTATAATCCGGTAACATAAATTTGTTATATTCGTATTCTTATTCACGATATTTTATACAATTATCTATACAAACGTACAGTATCTGTTAGAGGTAAGTACCTGTTCATTATATGAATGAAAACTATATTAAAATAATTTTATACTAATGTCATATAAAGGCCGTGCTTTAGTTTGTGACGTACATACATACATATATATATATATATACTCATTTCAAAAACAATTTGCATACTGTTCTAAAGGAGTGAATTATTGTGGGCAATGTGAAAACTTGTAATTTATTTGACCAAAGTAATATCAAAACGCACCTTGTTGCACCCGCAACTATAATGTGTTACATAAAACGTTTATGTATTTCAAGATTTTTAACTAAATTATTATTTGTATAACAACAATTTACGGTGTGTCTTGTGTACTTAATTAATTGAAGACATTATCATAATTAGAGCTATATGTAGGTATACTTTGATATCTCTATTCATCAGAACATCAAATTACTCTATTCATCAGAAAAAAAAATTTAAACATTGTTAGAGGTACAAATGCATTGTTCCTGCATAAAAAAACAAGTGTCATGAAGATTCGTTTAACGGGTTACCACGAACAATGCTTGCGTAAAAAATGATTGCAACACTGAAAATAAATCGTGATAAATAATTACTTGTAACTACACAAACCTCTTTAATAAGTGTTAATGAAATAAGTGACTCCAAAAATATTTGACTTTGTCTTCCAATATCTGCAACATGGCCTCCGCGTTAAACACAAGTAAACCTTCAAACCCACACGTATACAATTGGAAGGCGTGTTCTTATACGTACACGTGACTGATTGTAGTTACACAGAAACCCACGTACACGAAACTGTTTATGTGTGCATTACCAAGAACGCTACTCATTTGAAAAGGCGCCAGCAGACACGTATGCCAGTCACCTGACCGTCCCGGCAACCGGTTCTCAGATACGAAACGCTGTTAAACGTATCTGAAACAATCTAAATTAAGCTTTATGAAAATCAATTACGGCTTAATTTTCATTCACAGAATACTTCAGCATTGAAGCAAGGCAGAGTTGGTTAGGAATGAGGATTTTCCAGTTAAGCTTTAAAAAGTCGTATGTTATATGCGGTGATGTGTTAAATTCAACTTTTAGATGTTTAATAAAAGTAAACAGTCGCTATATTAAGAACAAAAGCGTCTATATTCTCAGCTGTGTGACAGCATTTGTGACGTAAACGACACTCCCACAAATAATGTGAAAGTGTATTTAGTCTGATAATAAATCATTAATAATTTATAAGTAACTAATAATTTGGATATGAAATACAAATTATTATTTTTGTATTAAACAAAAAATATGCGAAGTAACAGTCCTTAATTAAAATTTATTGTATGTATTTAATAACAACGTAGTAAGTAGGTATCTGAAGGTATCAAAAAGTAATAAGAGTGTGGAATAGGAATCCAACATGCTACTTGTTGGTCTTGTCTCTAAAACTTTTATTTCGGTAAATTGGTATTAGATATATCTTAATAGATATATTAATTCAACATCTTTACAATATCTCTATAGATTAACTACTTATTTAGTAGTCAGCTTTTTCTGAGAAATAGAAACAACACGTACCCACCTAGCTGTCTACGTTATACTGATGTTTTAATCATTTTGCAATGTATTGACGTAAACTAAATTTAACAATTAAAAAACGGATGTGTCGCCTAGATTACGTCGGAGGCTGCGTGTATATTTGCACATAGTCAATCTAGTCACGAGCCTGGTACAGTATTTTAAAAACACGGTTTTCTGGAAGACATCACACTATTTCAGGCAATTTTATTCGATTCGAACAAAAAATTTTGTATTTCACTATTTTTGTTCTATTTAATTAATACCGTCATTACCCGGATTACAATACAAACTACTTTTGATGTAAATGATAATTTTAGAAGGTGGTAATTTCTATCAGGTAGAAAGGTAGACGTAGATGGTAGGTATACGGTTCGCCCGAGGAAGTACCACCGTCATACCTATTTCTGCCGTGAAGCAGTTGTTTTTGCATCATTCTGTGTTTTGGTCTGAAGGGTGTGGTTGCCGGTGTACGTGTATATCAGAGGCGACATAGTCAGCAAGAGTAGCAACGCATCTCTGACCGACTTCTGACAGGGTAACTACTAACACTTACTAACTGCACTACTAACTGAACTAATATTACTAACAGTCCCATTTCTGCAGTCCTGTTAGTGAAGAATACTCACCAACTAATTCTTATTAACTCGTTATACTAACTGAATTCAGACTGACAGTCCCTACAGCCCTATTAGGAGTCGGTTACAAATGTCCATGGGCGGTCGAGCAGTCACTTGTGACTGGTGCCTGCTGGTTTGCTACTCTATTCAAATAATAAAAAAATTAAAATAAAAAAGCTCCGAGATGTATGTTTTAATGTCACATTGATGTTAGTTTTGAATTTTAGCGTCACATAACATAAGTCGGTTCCCTTATAGTTCACCAACATGGCCAGTTATAAAAAAATGGTTATAGTAACTATACTATACTAGTATAGTGCAATTGTTAAACAATAAAAAAATATTCTTATATTTAATAAGCAAAAAATTAAAAAGGTATGATTGACCCCGACGTGATTTGAACACGCAACCTTCTGATCTGGAGTCAGACGCGCTACCGTTGCGCCACGGAGTCGTTATAATAATATGTGAAAACATTTAATACAAACTGTATAAAAATACTAATTATTTAATATTATACATACATACATATGTCACGACAGGTCCTTAACGGGGTGGGTAGAAAGCAGCGAGTGCCCAATATCTCTAGCCTTACAAATATTATGTCCTTATTTAATATTATAATTATTATTATTTCCATTTTCATTACTATAGTTAAGGCTTGATTATAAATAGCAAATATAATCTCTGGTAACAATCTCTGCCTGACAAGTCAGCATGTTTTGTTAGGTAAATTTAGATTAAAAAATATTTTCGGAGGAAAAAATCGTCAGTGTATTGTTTGTGGTTCGGATTCATATAAATTGTTTAATGCAATTAGAAATAAAAAACAAAATAAAAAGTCTATAACGGCATATAGTTTAATTACTGTTAATATTCAAATATACTGTAAAGAAACTATATTTATCTGATTGATTTTCAAACGATGTTTCTCATACAATTTCATTGAAAATATTTTACAATCTACAACAGCATAACGCGTGATAATATCACTGTACTCTACATGTTTCATAGTTTATACATCATCCATGGTATTAAAATGTATGTTCTATCATTATAGGAATAGTCCTTTACGAAGTCTATAGAGCTTCATAAACATTCTTATTACATGTACAGGATTCATTCTAGGTAACTACTGCGCACTCTGTCAACCTAAACACGAATTAAAATACACGTTGAAGGTTTGACGTATCTAGTTTATGTAAGGTATAGATAGATGTCGCTACCTTTTGGTCATTATCGTAATGTTTAACTGTCATTGAGTTACTCATGAAAATTTTAAACAATTTAAAACTAGGCGGATATTGAAAGGCTTTACGTTTGAAAATTGTAATGGATGTTGACTTAGTAAAACAATTGGTTTATGACAAAATTTATCCATTACATTTTAATTACTTACACATTTTCCAGTTAAGCAAAAGTAAGTTTCATTCTGGTAGGCTAGAACAGTATTTCCTAAAATTATAGTATTAATATCATAGTATAATTATATACAAAATAGACTTAATAAAATGTAATAGTAATTAAATTTTACCTAGTGCTGTGAAGCCCCTGTGGCCTAATGGATAAGGCATCGGCCTCCTAAGCCGGGGATTGTGGGTTCGAGTCCCAC